>PPLW03000017.1:0-249866 GCA_003707895.3 Ambrosiozyma pseudovanderkliftii | reverse complement strand
AGGACCCACTGCAAGGCCTGTGAGATTGGAGTCGTTAGGTAAAAAGAGACTTGCTGTTGATGCTTCAATTTGGATTTATCAGTTTTTAAAAGCCCTTTGTCCAATTTTTTTTTGCCTTTCTGCCTTTTCGCTTACCTTGTTTACTCGTTTAATTTTGACAACTTCTTTTACTTTTTACTTATTACTTATTATTTTATTTATTTACTTTACTCATATACTCGTTACCCACCCATTTATGTTTTGTGTATATATAAAATTTTCATATTTTGTTTATTCTCTTTGTCTTTGTCTTTGTCTTTGTCTTTGTCTCTTTGTCTCTCTGGTTCCCCTTCTTACTGACAATTTAACAAAAGAACTCCCCCCGTGTAACTAACTGTGGATTTGATTAACTATATCTCTGTATTATTATTATTATTATAATTATTATAATTATTATAATTATTATATAAATAATATAATACAATTTAAAGTTAATACGTAATAAGTTTTCATTTGTATAAGGCAGTTTTCTGGTATTGTATTGTATTGTATTATATTATATTGTATTGTATATGAGATAACAACATTTTATTTGACATTGACATTAACACATTATATATATATACACTTTACTGTAATTCACTGTGATTTACTGCACTCTTACTCTTCTTCTCTATTCAAATAAGAAACAAAGTGTATTGCCCAAAATTTTGAATTTGAAAGCCATGGATGTATTATTATATATTATTAAAATTTGATTCTTTCCAAATATATTGATTTATTGATTTATTGATTTAAATAATAATAATAATAAATAATAAATAATTAAAAAATAATTAAAAAAAATAATTTCTTTTAAATAATAATTCAATAATTAAACTTTTGTTCAATTTTATTATTTAACACCCACACACCCACACACCTTCAAACTTCACATACACACTCACATATTAATAACAACAACAACGACAAAAAAAAATATTATTTAATTCTAAATTCACACACTTTTTTTTCCCTTTTACCACAATAAACTAAAGTTTTGTCACTCAAAACTTAGTCTAATATAGTATAGTATAGTATAGTATAGTATAATATAGTATAGTCAGTCCCCAGTCCGCTTTTTCATTCATTCATTCATTTAGGATTTTTCAATAAGGTATATAAATATAAATATATATATATATATTAAGTTAAAGTTGTATCATAATCATTTATCAAATAGTCATATTAATTTACTCCATTTTCACTCTATTGCTTTTTTTTTTTCTTCTTCTTCTTCTTCTTTCCTTTCCTTTTATTTCCCTCTTCTCTTCTATCTTCTTTTCTATCTTTATTCTCCAATTACCTTTACCTTTATATACCTCTTCCCCCTTTTTTTTTTCTTTTTCTCTCTCTCTCTCTCTCTCTCACTCAATTTAATTTAGTTTAATTAAGAAAAGAAAGGAAAAAAAAAAAGAAATAAAGAAATAAATAAAGAAAGAAAGAAAGTAAATTAGATTTTACTTTCAAACAAAAATAAATACCGAAGAAAAAAAAAAGAACAACTTTGATATATATATATAATATAAATAACATTACACTACTTTTTTTTTAAAAAAAAAATCACAGAACAAAATACAATTGCAGTTTACAATTTACAACTCTTACTATCAATCGTTCTTTCTTTTTAAACTGTTGTTACTTTAATTCATTCAAGTTAACACATCACATACACTTTACTTACACATAGAACAACTCAAGTTTCTATTACATTACATTACATTCAAATCTTTAATCTTTACATCTTTATTTTATTAAAATTTTTAAAGAAAACAAATATACAACTATACAAATATACATTTAATAATTAATTGTTTGTTTCATTTTGTTATTCATTTAATTTATAATATTCAAATCAAAAAAGAACCTGTATTGTCTCAATCAATCAATCAATCAATCATAATCATACACACATTTTTTCCGTTGCTTTTTTTTTTTTATTAAAATTATAAATTAAGCGCCATCCTTGTACTTTTAATACAAAAATTACAAATATTAAAACAAATTCAACAACAACAAACAACTTGCTTGACCTTTTTTTTTTTACATTATTATTTATTTATTCTTTTCAAATATAACATACAATGTCTAATCAACAAGGACAATCAAGTCAGATTCCTAACCAACAGGGACAACAATACCAATCGTATACTCAAACATCTACTCAACCTTATCAAACATCTTATATGGGTTACTCAAATACTAGTTCTACGAATAATTCAAATTCAAACACAAGTACCGCCACCACCACCGGTAACAAACCGTATGATTATAATTACCAAATAAGATCGTACCAACAACAGCAACAACAACAACAACAACAACAACAACAACAGCCAAACCAATACCAGTATAATTCATCAAATTCTGCAAATGCTAATACATCCTCCTCCACTGGATACACAAACTCCAGCCTGAACTCTTACTCGTATCAGGGCACTGATCAATCGACAGATTATCAACAACATGCAAACCCTTCTGCATCATCACTTCCCTCTTACTCAAATTCATATTCATCGTATTACAACCAACAACAACAATCCCAACAACAACCTCAACAACAACAACAACAACAACAGTACCAAACTGCCTACCAAACTCAAGCTACTTCTCAACAGTACGGTGGAGGGTACAGAGGATACCAACCAAGTTCCTCTTACTCCTTGTACGGTGCCACACCGACCGCAGGTACTTTACCTCCTGCTCCTGCATCTGTTCCTGTGCCTATTCCACAACAACAACAGCAACAGATTGGTTCTAAGAGTCCTAAAAAATCACCAAGTGGTCAACGGAAAGGTTCGAATTCTTCCATTGGCCAACGGAAGCTTTCCTCGATGTCTAATGATTTCTTACCTGTGAGTCCCACAGTGGGACAAATCCAACCACCGGGATTACGTCCTAGAATCACCACCACAATGTGGGAAGATGAAAAGACTCTTTGTTATCAAGTGGAAGCCAATGGTGTCACTGTCGTTAGACGTGCCGATAATAACATGATTAACGGTACTAAACTTTTAAATGTCGCCAAAATGACTAGAGGTAGACGTGATGGTATATTGAAATCAGAGAAGACCCGTCACGTTGTCAAGATTGGTTCCATGCATTTGAAAGGTGTGTGGATCCCATTCGATAGAGCATTGGCAATGGCTCAACGAGAAAACATTGTGGATATGCTGTACCCATTGTTTGTGAAGGACATTAAAAAGGTTATCCAACAAGGTACTCCAACTAGTCAAGTGGGGCAAATTAGTTTAAACGCTAGAACAGATGATTTAAGTTCGTCTAAAAAAATTGCTGCATCTACGGGGTCTAGCATCGGCACTGTCAATTCAACAACTACAACGGGGACAAATTCTACCACTGGTACCACTGCTACAACATCAAGTACATCAAATTCAACAAGTTCCGCTGGCGGGGCTAGTTCATTGTCTTCAGTGCCTGAAACCCATTCTGCCTCTTCGTATGCATACACTCAACAACCTTATTCGTATTATCAACAAAGTGGTTCATCGAGTACTCCTCAACAACAATCTTCTTATTACTACGGTGGTCAATCATACTACAACCAACAACAGCCTCAACAACAACAACAGCAGCAAACTCCTGGTGTTTACCAGCAAAGCACCCCTGCTGGTTCAACGGCTGCTGCTACTGTTTCTACCACTGCCCCATCTGGTTATGCTACTGCTGCAAGTTCTGCTGGTGCATCTAGTACTGGAGGGTACCAATACCCATCATTTACCGGTTCAACTAATTCAACTCATAAATGATTCTCTTCTCTACTATATTTGTAATAATTTTTTTCTCTTGCTTGCTTGTTTTGTTTGATATTTTTTCCACCTCTTATTTGTCGTTTGGTGATTTAAATTCAACCAACCATAATCATAATTTTAATTAGCTTTTAACTTTTTTTTCTATTTTATTGATTTTGTGTCTACTCTTTTGTGTTTTTACATTATTTTATCCTTTTATCTTTTCTTCTTTCTCTTTTTTGTGTGTTCTTTATTACATCTTTTTCTTCAAACTCCATTATCTTTTACTATACTAATAATTCTGCTACTACACAACTTTTTTATTTTATTTTACTCTTTCTCTTTCTCTTTGTGTTTCTTTCTTGTCAATTCTATACAGTGTTTAGTTTTCCATATTATATCCTTTGTTTGTTACTATTATATTTTTTTTTCTTTCTCCTGACCTGACAAAATACAAAAAAATCCCTTGTTTACTATCTTTATCTTTTTTTGTTTAACGTTGAGATTCGATAATGTTTAAATCTAAAATTAAAGCCCTTAATTATTTTTAAGACAGTTATGTATGGATCATACTGTGCATTACATACAGATTTGTGAATGTGCATAATGTAATGTAAGTTTTTAATGTAATGTATGCATGAAGTAAGAGGCAGGAATGTGTCACATGACATTCATTACTATTAATAATACCGCATCATGTACTAAGGGCTTGGGACGATTTTGAGACGAATTGGGACGATACGGTGGTTATCAACATCAACACTTAGGGCAATTTGTAAAGAGATTGATTGAAACTGGTTGATAAACAAACCATCCCAGTTCAAGACAATAATATAATTATGTGAAGTATTACAATTTATGGTAATTGTGAGTCAGGAATGAAGCAAGTTGAATAATAATGTAGAAAACAAATTGAAAGGAAGCACGCAATAAGTCAATATGTTATTATCATTTGGGATACTCTACTACTATACCACTTTATTATCGTTCGTTAAAATTGTCAGATTGTTTATGATTATATTAATACTAATATTTTAATGAATATATATATTGTTAAATTCAGTGTATTATCCTCCAAGCTTATTTTGTTTAACAAAAGAGGAAAACCGAAAATTTTCTGTTTTTCTTTTGTTTTAAGAAACCTGCTCTTGTTCTCTCTTGTTAATTTCCCACTTTTGACCACTTTCTTCTTTTCCCTTTTCTTTACTTTAATCATTTTTACAAGTATATTTACAATAATTATATCATACAAAACCGCAATTTACAAGCTATAGCCATCTAGAATTATTCAGAATCCAATTTAAACCACTCAAAAATGTCTACTATGATGGAAAACACCAACCAGAACCCCCTTGTTTCCAAACAAACCAAAACTAAAACCAAAACCAAAACCAAAACCAAAACCAACATTAAGAACAAATTATTCACCAAAAAAACCCATGAAACTTCTCAAGATATAGATGAAGCTGTTGGGGATGTTCCAACTATCTTAACAATCACTACTAAAAACACTTTTGCCACCACTTATGCAGACAACACCACCATCGCCACCTCTGTGACACCTACTACAACAGTCAAATCAGTTACTTATCCAGATGTCTCCAATAATGAAAGCAATCTTACTACTGATATCAGTGGTCCAACGAAGGTTAGTAAGATCGAAAAGATCAAGAAGTTCATTAGATACTTGAAGAACAAGTTTAAGCATTCAAAGCACGGAGCTTTGGTTGATATTGATATTCAATTTCAAGATATCTATGAATATGCCAAAGATATTGAAGCCGTTGATCCTACTGTTATTGTTTCTAATAATATTTCCAATGATACTGAAGTTGAAAGAAATTCCATTAGATTTGCCGCCGAGGGATCAATCCCAAACCCTCACTTTAACGTTGAACCAAGTAAAGTTAGTGATATTGAAACTAGATTGGTCAAAGATGTTGATGATAATGCTGATGAATTTGAGGATGTTGATTATTATGCTGATAGAGCTAAAGATCCCACTGAGATGCTTAGTGCTACTGTTGCTGCAACTGATATTTCCGCTGGTGACACCAATATTCAAGAATCAAGCCCATTTTCCAGAAGATTCAAACGTCCTTCTTTCCTATCAAAGTTCTCATTCTCAGAAACCTACAATTCCACCATTTCCTTGGAAGAAGCCAACTCTGTTAATGATCCTGATTGTTATTACTTCTGGAAGGTTTCCACAACCAACGGCACAACCGAAACACTACTCTCTAAAGTTTGGTGTGCCATCCAAATGAAGGACATGCAGAAGAACAGCTGGTTATGGGTCGTTGATAAGACTAATGTGAAGGAATCTATCATCAAAATAAATAAATGCAAACCTGATGTTTCTGAAGAGTTTAATGAAAGATGCTTTCTTGAATTCAAGGTTTCTCTCACTCAAGTTAGTCGTTTCTGGGAATGTTTACTTCGTTTACAATTCGATTCTGCACTTGACGAAGATACTCTTGGACACAATTGGATGTCAACTTCTTGGAGACGTGTACCTAGGGATGACTCCTGTTTTCTTGGTAGACTCTCATTTGACTACACCAACCCATCAAATGAAGAAGTTAGATTGTTTATCAAAGAATTATTCGACAAGTCTGAAAAAGAATTGCCACGTTGTTTTTCCTCAGTTCTGATTGAAGACATTTCCCACCAAGACTCTCGTAGGGTTGACCTCTGAAGGTTAAAATTAGGTTGATGTAACGAACACTACACTCCATTACTCTTTATGATCTTTCTTTCCTATCTTATTATTCATGTCGTTGCTCTTTTCTGTGTCTTCTTTATGATTTTTTTCTCCTTTTTTTACTTATTACTTAACTCGTTTTTATATGTTCCTTTTCTTTTTACTTTATTAGCCATTGTTAATTAATCCAACTAGATGTATATATTTTAATTTTAAATGCTGTAAATATTCACTTTATGTACTTAACAAAATAGAATAAAAAACCAAGAAGGAATACAGAATACATAAATTAACCGGCATTAGCTTCCATATCTACTTTACCAGACATGGCTATAAAACAATATTTTGCTTAATATTCAAATAATCACACCAAGAAGACTTAAGTTATCCAATTTTACCCTTGTACAGAACAAGACTCCATCGTGTGGTAATTGCCAAATAGTTTTAGAAACTGATGTCTTCCAGATAGAAGGTTAAATAAATAGCCTTGCAGATGACATCTGAACATCTCTACACCAGATGAAAATTAATTATTTTTCTTCTCTTCTACATGTATTATCATTGAAAAATTAGAACAGTGTGATAAAATTATGTTGATGGTGATATATTCCATGATTGGTAACAATACATTTTATGTTTATATTTTTGTCATAAATAAAGATCTGAATACTTAGATCATGTTCTCATCATTGGCTAGGTCAAGTTTTAGGGCAACGTCTACACAAAAGGTGGTACTTTGCAACACTTTCTTTCAAAGACAGTGTTACTCTGCCATTGCTCGTAGATCAAGGTTCGGAAGGAAATTAACTAATGATCAATCAGAAGATAACACACGTGAAGCCGAAGAACAAGACACTGGAAATGGAGGAAATGATACCAATGACAAGCAAACAAAAATTTCCGAGAATGGAGCCAATAAAAATACTATAAAGGCAAGTTTATACCAATCTCCCTCCACACATTCCTCATCATCTAACAAAAAATCTGACAAACCTGGCATCTCCAAAAGATCGGAAAGAAAACAAAATACCCATATATCTAAAGATACGAATCAACATGACCAAAAAAAGCAACCAGAGCAATCTCAAAAGAAGAACGACAATTCTTCATCTTCTCAAAAGAATTCTTTCAACAACACAGATTCTAAGAAAAAATCTACAAAGTCAAACAATGAAGAAAAGAAGCAGGGAAAACAAACCAACAAGAGTAAAACTCAAAAGGCAGACCATACAAATGAATCCAGCAAACCTGTCAGAGTTAAGGTGAAATCCAAGGCAAAGAAACCCACAAACAATGGAACAAAGCCTAAATTGGATATTCCTACATTTTTATCTGTGTCTAACTTTGCAACCATTCTAAGAGTTCGAGTCCCAGAATTGTTATTGAAGCTAGAAGAATTGGGTTTTGAGGACATGTCAAACGAATACATATTGGACGCGGAGACTGCAGGTTTAATTGCAGAAGAATATGGATTTGAAGTTAATCAAGATGACAATTTAGGCGCTGATTTGTTCCCGTCTCCTGATTCTACAGACCCAAAGAAGCTAAAACCTAGAGCACCAATAGTCACTATCATGGGTCATGTTGATCATGGTAAGACTACCATCTTGGATTACTTGAGAAAGTCATCCATTGTTAAAGGTGAACATGGTGGTATCACTCAACACATTGGTGCCTTTTCAGTGGTTACTCCAAAATCAAAGAAGAAAATCACATTTTTAGACACCCCTGGTCATGCTGCATTTTTGAAAATGAGAGAAAGAGGCGCTAACATGACTGATATTGTTATTTTAGTTGTTGCTGCTGAAGATTCTGTGAAACCTCAAACCTTGGAGGCTATCAAACATTCTAAGAATGCTGGTGTTCCTGTAATTGTTGCTATCAACAAATGTGACAAGGAAGATGCTAATCCTGACAAAGTTGTTGCCGATTTATCAGCCAATGGTATAGATGTTGAAGACTATGGTGGAGATGTTCCAGTTGTGAGAATCTCTGCCAAGACCGGATTGAACATGGATGATTTGGAAGAAAACATTGTTGTATTGTCTGAATTACAAGAATTAAAAGCAGAGGATAAAGGTGTCCCAGTCGAAGGTTGGGTTCTGGAATCTCAAGTGAAGAAGGGTTTAGGAAATGTTGCTACCTTTTTAGTGAAAAAGGGACAATTGAAGTCTGGTTCTATCTTAGTCGCTGGTACCACTTGGTGTAAAGTTAAATTGATGAGAGATGAATTTGGTAAATCAATTAAAATAGCGGGTCCTTCCACTCCCGTAGAAATTTCAGGTTGGAGAGAAGTTCCAGAAGCTGGTGACTTTGCTATCCAAGCTAAGGATGAATCATTTGCCAAGAAAGTTATAACTAATAGAGAGAAGAGAAAGAGACAGATGGAAGAAGCAACTCAAATCGACGAAATGAATAAGAGACGTATCGAACAATCGGCTAACGCGCAAAGAGATGAGGCTATTCAAGAATACCAAAGACAAGGTTTGACCCTGGAAGAGATCAAGGAATTGGAACCTGAACTATTTTCAACTGACGAAGAAAAGACTAAGGAAGTGTTATTTATTGTTAAGGCAGATGTCAGTGGATCAGCTGAAGCTGTGAAACAAAGTATTGAAGGTCTAGGAAATGATGAAATTACTTCAAAGGTGTTGTTTGAAGAAGTGGGTGCCCCATCCGAATCAGATATTGAAAGAGCTAAATCTGCCGGTGCTCAAATTCTAGCTTTCAACATAAAAGTTCCAAGAGAGATCATGAATTCAGCATCATTAGCTGGTGTGGAGGTGAAAGAATTCAACGTTATTTATCACTTGATTGAAGATGTATTACAAACTTTGACCGAACAACTTCCTCCTAAATTTGAATTGAAAACTATTGCTAAGGCTTCGGTGAGACAACTCTTTGAAATTACATTGAAGAACAAGGAGACAACAATTATCGCTGGTTGTAAAGTCACAGATGGTGTGTTCAAGAGAAATTCTAACGTTAGATTAATGCGTGATGGTGAAGAAGTTTACAGAGGTAAGATCAAACAATTGAAGATTGTCAAAGATGATGTAACAGAAGTGAAGAATGGTGGTGATTGTGGTGTTTCATTAGAAGGAGAACCAAAATTAGAAGAAGGTGATATCATTGAAACTTTCGAAGAAGTACCAATTAAAAGACACTTGTAATTATAAATAAGGTGCTTTTTGTGTTATAAATAGAGAATGAGAAAAAAGTAAAAAAATTCTTGTATATACTAGCTTTTTTGTGTTTTCTATTTTGTTTATACACACACATATATATATAGTATTTATTAATTATTAAATAGAGACTGACTAATACCATTTGTCAAGATTACAGAAGCTATCAATGATGAAAAAGATAATCGAACTTCTCATTTATAGATTTGAGGAATATTTCTGACTCTGAATCCATTTGCAGGCTACCATTTTTTCCATTTTCAACTATAGTGCTGAATTGGTTAATGAAATTTCTTTTAGAATCATTAAATTGAAACTTATCCAACATCTCTTTAAGCCATGTCGATCTACCGATGAATTCAGTGGAATTGTTCGTTGAAACTTGTTCATTTAACAGATGGATTCTCTCATACTCTTGAGTTATGAGTTTCAAATCATCAATATCACAATTCTCAAAAAAAGAAAGGATTTTTTGTGTTCTCAGCCTATCAATAGTTTGATTGTCCAAATCTTTAATAAGTTGATCAATCCGTTGAATAGTTTCATACGTTTTGGGAGTTTCTGGTAGCTGTATGTCTCTAACTTGAGCTTCGATTGAACTAGAAGAGGATAAGACACTTTCAACCTCAATATCAGGTATTACAACGAGTTTTTCAGTATTTTCAGAGGAATGATTCTTCCCTATCTGTTTAAAAATTGGTTCTGTTTCAGTATTACCTTCCTCTTGGTTAACAACGATAACCGAAGGCAATTGCAAGTCAATGAGTTTCTCCAAAACCTGAACTTTTTCCCTTTTCCGAATCCAAATTCTCCGTCTGACAAAATTACCGAATTTACCGACACCTTTCCAATGGCGACTACCAAACCTCAATGTTGTGTAAATCCAACCGTCTTCATCAACGTCTTTGATCATCAGGATGTGCCATGTTCTCCAACACCATTGCCAATTTTTCCCCGGTAATGGATAATGATTTAAACTCAACACAGATAAACCTGAAAGTGTTTCATATTTCGGCGGGTCAAATGGTGTCAACACAGGATCACCACCATAAACAGGGATTCCAAACAAAGTTGTACCTCTTTGATTCTCTATGATTATATCATATTTCACCTCTGGACCTCCGGAAACTGAAGTAGCGGTAGGTAAACTGGTATCTGAAGAAAGTGATGAAATTAAGTTACTGATCTGATCAGGAATATCTGCAGAGTCTAAATCCTCAATTGTGCAACTGGTGATACATTTTAAAAATTCCTGGGTTTCGTTGAATTGAGGTAGACGAATGATATGTTTATCAATGTTGTTCAGATGGGTAACCTTGTCTTGAATTGTTATTCTCGACTCATGTGTAGAAACTGAAGACCTTCTACTGTCAGAAGCTGCTATTGTATTTAAATTTAACTCATCTGATGACTGGTTGTTGTTTTTCATTACCCTGTATGGAACTTAAACACTCATATCGTTTAAAGTAAACCCTTTTGCTTGATTTGTTGATGCAGGCTAACCCATTTGAAATAAAATGAAGTTCTCTGTTTCAATTAAACTGGTCCTTCAAAACAAAACAAAACAAAACAAAACAATTTGGCAGAAAATTACGTGTCACTAAGTGTCTTGGTGAAGATTTGAATTTGTTCATTCTCCGTATTTTGTGCTATTGAAGAAACACCAAAAGTTACTTGTACTTGAGTTTACCTGTTTTACCTTCCTGGACATAAACCACCCGTATTTCCAACCTTCTCAAAACAAATAACACAAAAAGAGTTTTTAACATGGCCAAAAATGGTACCAAAGGGAAACGGTCTTCTGATGTTGATGATCGATCGTCAATTTCATCCTCTTCTACTCCAACACCAATGGACCAACCAAAAAATATGGTTCAACTATTCACAAATGAGCCCGATGCAACTGAAGAGGCATTGAGAACATTTACAAACTTGAAAGAGAATATTTACATTCAAAAGTTAAGACACATTTATTCGGCATCTGAAGAATTCATGACTTGTGAATGTAGAGAAGAACTAGACGAGGATGCTAATAATATTGCATGTGGACCTGATTCAGATTGTATCAATAGATTAACCAATATTGAATGTGTAGATGATCAATGTGGTTGTGGGTACGGTTGTTTGAATCAAAGGTTTCAAAACAACGAAATTGCTGATGTATCTATATTTAAAACTGACATGAAGGGGTACGGTATGAGAGCCAATAGTCTTATTCCAGCCCATACTTTTCTTGTGGAATACAAGGGAGAAATTGTGGACAATGAAGCATACGATATCAGAAGACAAAAATACGCCGACGAAGGGATCAAGCACTTTTATTTCATGATGATCCAAGAGAATGAGATCATAGATGCCACTAAAAAGGCCAGTATTGGTAGATTTTTAAATCATTCTTGTGATCCAAATGCATACGTTGAAAAATGGGTCGTTAAGAAAAGATTTAGAATGGGTATCTTTGCTAAAAGAGATATCCAAAAAGGTGAGGAGATAACATTTGATTACAATGTCGATAGATACGGTGCTGAACCCCAAAAATGTTATTGTGGTGCTGCTAATTGTCTTGGTGTTATGGGTGGTAAAACCCAATCAGAGAGTGCTAGACTATTACCGCATGCAATCACTGAAGCATTGGGTGTCAGAGCATCTGATGAAAAGAGATGGATCAAGGACCAAAGAAAGAACGGTATCCAGGTCACTCAAGATAATATCGATTCTAATGTGAATGTTGAATTCGTCAAGTCATTGGAATTGGAACCAGCTGATGTCTCTGACATTCCAAAAATTTCAAGTTGTTTATTACAGCCAGGTATTGATTTAATTGTCATTGAAAGAGTGTTAGAACGTTTCACTTTAGAAAAAGATTACAACATGGAGGCCATAGTTCGGTTCAACAGATTACACGGTTTACAAGCACTAGGTAACTCATTAAAAACGATACTCTCAAACATAAAATTACCTGGTGTGATCCCAGTGAATGAAGAACAAGTCATTGTGCAAATTGTTGATTTATTAACACACTGGCCACCATTAACGGCAAAAAACTCTATTGAAAATGCAAACTTAGATGAAAATTTGCAAATGGTTGCTGTTAACACCACTAATCGTGAACTGAAAAATGCCATTGTGGATCTGATCGACCAATGGGACAAATTGAATGTGGTTTATCGTATTCCTAAGAGATTAGAAACGGAAAACAATACATCGGTTTCCCTGGACAATAGACGTTCACGAGCCGTTCAACCTCCTGATTCTCCTGCCACTCCTTTCAAAACTATACCGAAACAACCATTTGGTACACAGGTACCATGGGTGGGCATAGATGTTGCGTCTTTACCTGAAAAGAGAAAAGTTGATGGTATCCCATTACCTTCAGGTTGGGAATGGGCTGAAGATTCTAAATCTGGTAACAAATATTATTATAACAGAGAATTGAACAAAACGCAATGGGAAAAGCCTCAATGGACACCATTAAACTCCAAGTCTGATGACACCCTTTTGTCTGCACAAGAGGAGGAGGAAAAGAAAAGAAATCGTGAACGAGAAAGAGAAAGGGAAAGAAAAGTTTTGAGAGATCTGGAAAAGGAAAGATTGAGGTTGAAGGAAATTGAACTAAAGGCTGAAGAAGAAAGACTTAAGAAGCTACGTTACATTATCGAAGAAGCATCTACTGAAAAAGCTGCCTCTGATGAAAATGACAAAGGCAAAAATAAGCCAACTAAACGGACTTCCAATGGTAAGTCTGGACATCATAGCCACCATGACGCCTCCAGTCCTGCTACTGTTAAACGTAGAACAGAGAAACAATACAATAGTCTTTTCGCATCAGTTGTGCCAAACATTTTAAGAAAATATGAACCTGAACTTGGAAGGGATAGATTAAAATCTTTAGCCAAGGAGATCACAATGGTGTTAACTGATAAAGAAATGAGATATCATAATGGCGAGCATGCGCCAAAGGAGTTAAGTGAAGAAAAGACCAAAAAGGTTAAGAAGTTTACAGAAGAGTATGCAAAGAAGTATATCTCTAAAAGAAAAAGTAGGCCTGATGATGGAAATAGAAAGAGACACAAGGTTTGATTCTCCATTCCTGATTGTATTTTTATTTACTTGAATATCGATTGATTACAAAAAATCAATCTAAACAATAAACTATAAAAGAAAAACACTTTTTAATTTGTATTACTAGAAACCGTTTGTGTATATAAATTCCTTCTTTTATAAGAAGGGAAAATTGATATCACCATTAAATAAGTTTAAAAGTTTAACAACCGTAAACGCAGTTTTTTTATTAAAAAGAATCTAGATGATTTGTATGGAATTAAAAAGAAGAGAAAATAAACAAATGAAAAACAAGAAATATATTACATTTTAATGAGTGATACCAGTATCGTGAATGTTATTGATCATGCCTTCAATTCAGAGAACACTGTGGAAACAATATCAGTTAGTAAATCAGCATGTTTTTCACCAAAGGTCAGGGTTGGTCTCAATCTGACACCCTTTTCACCACAACCACCAATGTTCAAGCCCTTCTGTTTACAACTAGTCAAGAATTGATCTCTCAAGGAAACAGTTGGCAAATCAAAAGCCATAAAAGTACCCCTTCCCTTACCTCTCAAGTTGAGCATTGTATCAGAGTTAACCTTTCTGATGGCATCCAATTTTCCATACAAATATTCACCGGTTTTCAATGTGTGTTCTAATAAATTTTTCTTTTGAATCTCTTGAGCAATGGTTCTAGCGATCAATGCCTTTGATGGATCACCACACCAGGTGTTGAATTGTCTGAATGGTGTGGCACCTTCAATTTCCTTGTCCTTGAAAAAGAAACCAGCATTTTGCATTTTTTTAGAGAAGGTCACGATATCAGGGGAGATATTGTAGTGTTCGTGTAACCACATTTTACCTGAAGCACCACCACCAGTTTGGACTTCATCAATGATCAACAAGATATCATATTTTTCAGTTAATTTTCTGACACCTTGAAAGAATTCAGGTGATGCATGGTTATCACCACCTTCTGATTGCACTGGTTCCACAATGACAGCTGCGATTTTCTTTGGGTACGATTGGACAATCTTTTCGAATTCGTCTAAACACCTTTGTTCTTCCTTTTTGTTCTCTTCTTCAAAGTCTTCTAGGGGGTATTTCAAAGTTGGGAAAGGGGTCTTTGGCCAGTCGAATGCAGGAATGTCCAACTTGTGGATAGCCTTTGATCTTGTCGTTGACAAAGAACCAAACAATCTACCGTGGAACCCTTTGTCAAATGACATGATAACCATATCAGAAGTGCCTGGTAGTTGATTATCCATCACAGATGTTAATTCCTCCTCGGTGAATGGTTTATCGCCTCTCTTCTTTGTAGCTTGGTAAATCAAGGCAGCCTTGAATGCCATCTCATTGGCATCTGAACCTGTGTGAGCGGTGCATACATGAGTGAACCCCTTTGGAGCAACTTCCAACAAACCTTCCTCCAAGATCTTCTTATAATCAGTGGAGGGAAAGCATGCAAGAGCAGGTCTATTAGCCAATGCCACAGCCATTTCATCTGATTTGGCAGTTTTCAACAATTCAGGGTTGTTGTAACCTAAGGCAATGGATGAGATTTGACAGTAAGAATCTAACAAAAGATTACCATCAGCATCACAGATGAAATTACCGATGGAATTGTAATAATCAGTGATGAAATACGCAGCCTTAGTATCGTAAACAGTGGACAATTCAGCCAACTGTTTCTTTGATTCAGGACCTGGAACTGCTGTTTTGATCACTGGTTTTTCTGGTTCTTTTGGAAAGTACTTGGAAGCAATGGACATGATTGTTAGGGTTTGATTTGGATTGAACAATTTATTTAATTCAAAAGACAATTAACAAAAGAACAATAACAAGAACAAGAAGAAATATAATTTTTTTCACTGTCAAATGGGAAAATATTAGTTAATTTATACCAAAGTGAACATCCATCGTCGAATCGATGAACTGAACAGATATCAAGGATCTCTTATCTATAAACACCTAAAAGCGGAAATCGCTTCCCTTTAATTATCGGACTGCCAACTCCGCGAACCATATCTAGGCGGTTATTCGTGTTGGACTTACCGTTCTCAGAGGAAGAGAACAACGTCGATAGACCTTTAAATCGACGCAAGATACTCATTTCTTTTTTAATTTTTTTAATTTGAGTTTTTTGGAGATGTTTTTGTAAATTAAGGACAGACACAGACAGGACAAACAGATTGATTGTAAAGGGTACATTTTGTTGATTGATTAGAACTGATAATTATCTTAAAGTTTACATTTGAAACGAAACAAAAATTGAGGTTGAATATTGTTCCATTTACTGAGTACAACTAAGTAATTTATTTAAATCAATTACAGATACAACCACATATATATATCTATTTATTTCCATCAATATACACACACATATATACACATAGAAATACAACTAAAGGAATAATATAATAATAATAACGATGGAATTCCCTGACACAGAGATAGTACCAGTATATAATTCCGATAAGGACAATAATGCTACAATTCTTCTTATGGGACTCAGAAGGTATGTTTTTTTGTTTCAACATGTTTCTTTTTTTTTCTGTTTCAAATTGAACTATATTACTAACATACATTTCATATTACCACTGACAAATACCATCCATCATACAGATCTGGGAAATCATCAATTCGTAAAGTGGTGTTTCATAACATGCAACCATTAGACACACTTTATTTGGAATCAACTACAAAGCCAACAACAGAGAATTTTAAATCATTGATTGATTTATCTGTGATGGAATTACCAGGTCAATTAAACCTTTTCCAACCTGCCCTATACGATTCAGAGAGTTTATTCGCTTCAATTGGTGCATTGGTGTATGTGATAGACAGTCAAGATGAATATTTGAGTGCATTACAGAATTTAGGTGAAATCGTGAAATTTGCAGTGAGAATCAACCCTGACATTCACATTGAAGTGCTGATTCATAAAATCGATGGATTGTCGGAGGATTTCAGATTAGACACTCAAAGGGACATTATGCAAAGAGTCGGTGACAATTTGCTAGATTATGGATTGGAAGGTGTGCAGATTTCATTTTATTTAACGTCGATCTTTGATCACTCAATTTATGAGGCATTCTCTAGAATAGTACAAAAATTAATTTACGAGTTGCCTGCATTGGAAAACCTTTTAGATTTGTTGATGCAATACACAAATTTTGATAAAGTGTTTTTATTTGACATTAACTCTAAGATATACGTTGCCACAGACTCATCTCCAGTTGATATCCAAACGTATGAGGTATGTGCAGAGTTTATCGATGTCACTATAGATTTAGATGGGTTGTACGAACAACAACCGAAGGACATCAATGGAGGTGGTGGATACCTAGAGCAGCAAGCGGAAGAGCAAGCACTCATAGCATCAAGACCAACTAGATGCATATCTAAACTTCAAAATGGGTCTGTTTTGTACCTCCATAACATGATCAGAGGTTTAGCACTAGTTGCTGTGACCAGATTAGATGAATATGTGAATAGTATATACACAACGACAGTGATTGATCATAATGTTGCTATCATTAAAAAGAGTTTAGAGAAAATGTGGGAAAGATCAAGAATTAAATAGATAGGTCTTTTCTTTTTTTGTGATATATATAAATATATTTATAAGTGAATCTGTGTATTCTTATCTTATAAAATTAATGATTTCTAATCAATCTTATTTTAGAGCTAACTAATCAACTTCGATCAACATTGGTCAACCCGGTAATTATGATATCTTTGTAGTGTAATTATAACTTTGAATTAATTTAAAATGTTAATTTAAAGATCATTTCCATGATATGACTAGCTTTTTTTTATATTTTTTTCAAGGGTTATTTCATTTCATTCCTTTTTTTTCTTAAATAAAATTTAGCTACCGACTAGTTAAAGATCATCATAAAATAACTTAGTTATAAACTCCATTGAAAGATTAATCTATAATACGAAATAATACAATATAACCTCGTAGCATTTAAAGATCGTTCAAAATGAGTCGATCGACCTTAACATATCATAAGAAAAATCAAGTCGATTTTTGATAAAAAATTTTTTTTAAGAAGAGATCGTGCGGTACACAAAAAAAAATTCTGAAAATTTTTAGATCTTTGATTAAGTACTACTACTACTGACCACTACTAAATTGATTTATCTATTCAGGTCTGGTCTGGTATCCCTTCGTTCATTGTGATATATTTAAACTAATAATTAATAAATCACTCAAAGAATATGGCTCCAAGAACAACAGCCAAGAAGAGTGGAAGTTCTTCAACTTCCCCAAAGAAAACACCAACTAAAAAGTCATCTGCGGCAGCATCAAAGAAACAAAGTACTAGATCTCCAATTCAAACTAGAAGAAGCAAGAGAATACAGGAACAACTAGAGGAGGAAGCAGAAGAAGAAGAAGAAGAAGAAGAAGAAGAAGAAGAAGAAGAACAACAACAACAACAACAATCTGATGAAGAATTGAACAAAGATGAGATTGAAGTTCCAAGTGATTCATCCGATTCAGATGATGACGAAAGCGATGAATTGGAGGGATTCGAAGACGCTGAAGAAAACGACGACGAAGAAGAAGAAGACGAAGTTACAGAGCAAAAAGATATTAAGAAGGACTCAAATAAGAAATCAAAACCTGAATCTGTGACAAGCAAACAATCCATTCATTCCATCACAACACCAAAATCATCAACTACATCCAAGAAAAACACCAATAACAATAACAGTAACGATAAATCCAGCAAGAGAGGTGTCATTTACGTCGGTAGAATTCCACATGGTTTCTACGAAGATGAATTGAGAAAATACTTTAAACAATTTGGTGAAATCACTAGATTGAGATTGTCAAGAAATAAGAAAACTGGTAAATCCAAGCATTATGCATTCATTGAATTTGAAAACGCAGATGTTGCTAAGATCGCTGCTGAGACGATGAACAATTACTTAATCTTCAACCATTTATTGAAATGTTCTGTGTTGCCAAAGGAGAAGATCCACGATGAATTGTTCAATGGTTCAAATGTTAAATTCAAACCAGTTCCATGGACCAAGATCAGTCAATTGAGAAACGATAAACCAAAGACCGCTGATAAATGGAGTAAGATACAGAAGAAATCAAAGACTAATCTAAAGAAGAAGCAAAATAAGTTGAAAGAACAAGGTATTGACTTTGACATTTCAAAGTTATAACTGTGTTTTTGCCTTAACAATATCAATAACAATCGCAATAGTAATAATAATATGTATTTATATTCGTTTCATCGTTTTTTTTCTCTTTTTCTCCTTTTCCCTCCCTTCCCGTCAAATGGAATCCAATTTTTTTTAAATTTTAGATTGGATTTGATTTCTTATCATGTTTTGTGTTTATATATTTTTGTGCATTCCATTAGTATGTTTAAATTTCATAATTGTATAGATAAATAGTCAGTCATTTTTACCTATAAACGAATAAAAACGAAGCTAGTAAATATATATAAATTGATATGTTTGTTATAGCGCGTTAAGATTAGGGAAAAATTCAAAAGAGGGTATTTTAGTTTCAATATTGATTTACAAGAGGCACGTATATCATTATTACCTATCAGGTAATTGGCGGATATCAGATAGCAGATAACATCCCAATTATCACAATACAAAATCATGGTTGCAGTGGTATCACATCCGGTGTTTAAGAAATTACAAGATTACACATTTTACCTTTGTTCCACATCACCAAGACGATTGGAGATCTTAAACCAAATGGGATTTGAACCGATTGTGAAACCGTCCAATTTTGAAGAGAATTTAAACAAGGACAAATTGAGTATCACACAATACGTTGAATTAACTGCAAAGGGGAAAATTGATGATGTGTGGAAAGAGATTCAACGGGACCCTCATTGTAAAACCCAGAGACTGGTGTTGTTAGCCAGTGACACCATTGTCACCAATGAAGGGGTCATTTACGAAAAGCCCAAGACCATTGAGGAGAATGCCAGGGTCGTTAAAACATTGAGAGATTCAAGTGAACCTGTGGAGGTGATATCATCTGTGTGTGTGATCACATGTGATGTTGGGTTCACTAATGTTCAACGGGGGTCATTTGAGGAAACCACTGAGATTTTTATGGATAAAACCATCAGTGATGATTACATTGAAGCATACTGTCAAACGGGGGAAGGGTTAGGTGTCGCTGGAGGGTTCAGGATTCAAGGATCAGGATCATTGATGATGAGTGGAATCAAGGGAGATTACTTTAATGTAGTTGGGTTACCCAATGGACAAACGTTCAAATTAATTTGTAAATTGTTAAATTGTTCCTTATGATTTCTATAAAGTATAATTATAACGTATAAATCATCAAGATAATGGAAACAATGATATTAAAAACAGTAACTATAAACAAAAACAAAATCTTTAAAAAAAAGAGAACAAAAGAGAACAATATATATATATATATAGACAACCTTTTTTTTTTTAAAAAAAAAAATAAAAAAAAAAAACTATGTACAGTAAGGTAAGTTAGAAATATATTATTAACAATTAGCAACAATCAGTAACTGTATATTGAATCCGAAAAACAAAAACAAGAACAAGAACAAGAACAACAAAGTACCAGGGGCAATCATAAATAATAACTATATCTCTTTCTATATGGTTGAATCAATTCCCCCTTTCTCTCTTTTTTTTCTTTTCCTTTGATTTTTTTTAAGCAGAAGGTAATGGAGAGAACAAATCAATCAAATTTGGTCTATTGGAAGTGGCCTTCCAACCCATGTATAAGATAAATGGAAGCCATCCATAGTGGGCAATGGTCTTTGCTGACTCTAATAACTTGTTAATTCTTTCCTTGGATTCTTCAGATAAATTTAAACCAGCCATTTTTAATTATGTTATTTATTTATTTATTTATTTGTTTATTTGTTTGTGAATTAATTAGATAAATTCTTTGAATATCTAATAGTTATAATTTAATTGGAAACCCCTGGACACTATACTATAAACACAACACTTTCTCTTTATTATTTAGTTTTAATCAAATTTTGTGTGTGTGTTTTTTCATCGAAACGAGTAGACTGACAAAGACAAGACAAAAGAAAGAAAAGAAAAAATTCGTGAAAACTACAAATACAATTGACACGACAACTGAAAATGGCAGAACAAAAAAAAAAAAAAGACGAGTCGATCGACGTTCCAGAGTTTTATTCGCGTCGATTAACACACTCTCCTTCTCTATTCTTCTCTCCTCCCCTCCTGCCAATTCGGACTTTCTCTCTCCACTTTGAACCGCAAGCAAACAATTTCGAAAAAAGGAAAAGATCAATCCGCTCCGGTGGGGGACATTTGGACCAGGTTCCCCCTGATGGGGGGGGGGGAAGGAGGATGAGCCTGAGTAAATCTATCTCCCCTCCCCGGTGGGGTTTTTCCTCAATGGTGGTACCGTCCATTTCGGTGTGTAATTAGAATTAGTATGGAATATGGAATATATGATTAGAAGAGAGACAGTTTATTTTATTAAAGAGGGAAACCTCCAAAAAAATAACAGGTAAACCCCCCAATCAATCAATATCACTTGATGTTTTCTCTTTCTCTTTCTCTTTCTCTTTAAAATAATACGTACAATACAATTACAATCAATTTTCATTTTTAAATCACAATTTGAATAATTGACCTTATTGATTCATCAATTAATTTCCCATTGGTTTTTTTTGTTGTTGTTGTTATCTACTCTACATTAATCAGTGGTTGCTCTTCCTCCATTCATTTTCTCTTCTCCCCCCTTTTTAGTTTGTTATAGATAATTGTGTTCAAATTCAATATACAAAAAGCAAATTTTCAAATCAATTGATATTAATTGACTGCTGTATTACAAAAATCAAAATCACAACAAAAATCAAAATCACAACAAAAACAAAACGAGACCAGATTAATTAAAAATAACAAGTTAATTGTACACATCTTCATTTATATACATATACATATACATCCATCCGATACAATACTTTCCATACAATGTCTACAATTTCCGCTTTAAGATTGGCCACTAGACCAGTGTTGAGATTGAGAGGTTTATCCCTTGTCTCTTCTCCAACCTTGAAATATGCCTCTAGATTTTACTCCGATTCTAAATTCCCAGACCACGTTGTCATTCAAATGCCTGCATTGTCTCCAACTATGACCATTGGTAACCTTATCAAATGGCATAAAAAGGAAGGTGATCAATTGGCTCCAGGTGAATCCATCGCTGAAATTGAAACCGATAAGGCTGCCATGGATTTTGAATTCCAAGAAGATGGTTACTTGGCGAAGATTTTAGTCGGTGACGGTTCACAGGAAGTTCCAGTCGGTAAACCAATCGCTGTGTACGTTGAAGAACAAGCCGATGTTGATGCTTTCAAGGATTTCACTGCTGCAGATGCTGGTGACGCTGATGGGTCATCTGCAACTACTGCTGCTCCAGCGGAAGAACCAGCTGCTGCTACACCAGTTGAAACTGCCACTCCTGCTCCAACGGAATCATCCACTCCAGCCGCTGCATCGAGTAAATCATCCACTCCAATTGACACCTCCGGTAGAATAATCGCATCTCCATTGGCTAAGACTCTTGCCTTAGAAAAGGGTATCTCCTTAAAAGGTGTCAAGGGTACCGGTCCACGTGGTAGAATCACTGCTAAGGATGTTGAAGCAATTAAATCTGCTCCAGCTGCCACTGCCACTGCCTCAGCTCCAGCTGCTGCCACTCCAGCTACTGCCACCACCAGTTCCGCTGCATCTTACACTGACATTCCATTGACTAACATGAGAAAGGTCATTGGTAAGAGATTGTTGGCTTCAAAGCAAGGTGCTCCAGATTACATTGTCTCTTCCACCATCTCTGTCACTAAATTATTGAAATTGAGACAATCATTGAACTCCACTGCCAATGACAGATACAAGTTATCCGTCAATGATTTATTGATCAAGGCCATTGCCAAGGCTGTGGAAAGAGTGCCAGATGTTAACGCTTACTATTTGGAAAGTGAAGGTGTCATTAGACAATTTAACAATGTTGACGTGTCCATCGCTGTCGCCACTCCAACTGGATTAATCACTCCAATTGTCAAGGATGCCCACGCCAAGGGATTGGAAACAATCTCTCGTGAAGCTAAGGCATTGGGTAAGAAGGCCAAGGAGAATAAGTTGACCCCAGAGGAATTCCAAGGTGGTACCATCACAATCTCTAACTTGGGTATGAACCACGCTGTGACCTTGTTCACTTCCATCATAAACCCACCTCAATCTGCCATCTTAGCGATCGGTACCGTTGAAAAGAGAGCAGTTCCAGACAAGGCCAGCCCTAACGGTGTTGCCTTTGATGACGTTTTGAACATCACTGGTACCTTTGACCACAGAGTCGTTGACGGTGCTAAGGGTGGTGACTACATCAGAGCATTGAAGACCATCATTGAAAACCCATTAGAATTATTGTTGTAATGATTTAATTAAGTATTAATATTAATAATAAATAAATATAAATAAATAAAAATAAATAAAATATTTAAAATTTATAAATAACTAACTAACTAACTAAATAAATAAATAAAGAAATCAAAAAAAAAAAACAATATTGTCTTTATTATCACCATCCACTCTTTGTATTTAGTCTTCTTCTTTCTTAAAACTTATTGTAATGTAATGTCAAATCAAATTCAATTAATCCAGGTATATTCTAATCGGTGGGTACCCTAAAAAATAAACTTTTTTTAACACGCCGTTTTTAAATTTTTTTTATCTTTTTTTTTCTCTCTTTTTCCTTTAATGTTATTTACTACTTACTATTCTATTTACACATGTTGGTTTGTTTTTACATATTTGATCCGCAATAAACACATACACACACACATAAACCATCATTTCAATAAAATATAGCTTCTCACACGGACAAGCAGGAAGATAGAGAAGAATATACAAGAATGACTGTGACGGATTCAAGTTCAAACTTAGTCTCCGTGTTTAACCTGGATGAGGTTCAAGTGACCTATCTGATTGTGTTTTCTGCTCTTATCACGATATCGTTGATTGTCTTACTGTTATTCATAGTGTATTTTTCATGTTACAGAGACTCATTCTTGAATTTATTAGATGATGACAGTTGTTACATTCCTGAATGTTTAGATCCAAGTTTTGGTTCCATTACGTCACCAATGGATGCCAATGATTCCACAGTTGAAGATCACACTTTATTGTTACAAGAGGATTTAAAGTCAATGTACCACGATTTAGATGAAAAGGACAAGATCAGATTCAAATTAGCATTAGAGTTTTACAAACAAAACAAACCAGATTTGTCTTTTAATAATTCATTTGCCGGTGTGGATACCATGTTTTTGCTAATCAGAGACAGAGGTATCTCTTGCTTTTACTTTGACAATTACCAAGATCAACTGTCTGAATTGATTCAAAATGTAGAGGATGAGGAAAACGGTGAAATACAACCAGAACCACAACAAGAACAACAAAGACCATCACAATCAACAACTGATACCGGTGATTATACTGGTGGTGTTCCTACAGTTAATGAAACAACTACTTTGTTACCGATAACTGCTAAAAAGAAATACGCATCCACAATTGATTCAATCAACTCTCACACAGATTACAGATCGTTGATGTTTAAGAAAGTTCCTTACTTTATTGAGGATTTAACTGAAGTGTCATTTGTCACTAAGGAGATGTCATCTGCGATGTTGAACATGCCATTGCCATTGAAAAATCGGAAAAACGACACCGTGTATTTTGAAACTAAATTGTTTGACTTTAACCCTGACACAACACTGATTTCCATCGGATTAGCCACATCGCCATACCCTAACTTCCAATTACCAGGAATGTCACCATATTCATTAGGTGTTCAAAGTGATGGATCATTGAGACTCAGTGGTAGACCGTTTTTAAACGACCATGAGTTGCCTATAGTGCTGCCTCAATTAATTGAAGGTGATGTCATTGGTATCGGTTACAAGGCAAGTGCAGGCTCTGTGTTTGTCACACACAATGGTAAGAACATTTTAGAGATTGTCAAGAATTTCAGAGTGAAGGTGTACCCATGTATAGGTTCCGTTGGTGGACCGTGTAAAGTCACTGCAAACCTTGGCCAATTAGGGTTTGTGTTCATTGAAGCTAACGTTAAGAAATTGGGGTTCTGTGAAAACCACAACGAGGGAACCATTGGTGCACCACCGATGTACTCACCAAAATTGATAAAGCAAGATCCATTACTGGATCAAGGTGAACAATTACCACCTCATTACCCTTCCGATGAGGAGACATTTTTCGGACCAAAGTCATTCGTCAAGGAAAAGCCCAGCTTATCGTTACTAGATGATACCAACAATAAACTACAACCACAGAATTCCCCTCCAGTGCCACTTCCAAAGGACAAGGTTCCAAAGAGTTTACTGAGAGAAAAATCTAAATCATCCACATCTACAACGACAACAGCAACTGCTACTGATAAAAGTGGAAGTGCCACACCAACTTCTGATCCTCCATCATATGAATCTGATGAAAAGGAAAATACTATCACATCTGAACCGGATGATATGACTCTTGATTCTGCAGAGTATGAACGGAATGTCACTACCAATTACAGATCGCCATCATTAGCACCAGTGCTGGGAAGTTCCAGCGACGGTATACTACAAGGATCCAGTAGCCACAGACAATTGATCCCAGGGAAACCGAGTAAAAAAATCAACGAGGTGTCTTTGAATTCAATCTCTCTCTCTGGTACAACTGGAAACTCTGGGTTTGATTTAAACACATCATCCACTCCAGAACCAGAATCTGATTTATCATCCGGTAACACTCCAGTAAAATCAAATGATCCATCTACAATCAATAATAATACTGACAATGATACCCCAACACATTCAGCTATCGTTAAAAAGAAGAAAAAACCTGGTAATAAGAAGGGTAAGAAGAAGGGTAAGAAGAAGAAATTAACATTTTAACGATAGTTGTTGATTGAACGTCTTTTCTATATGTATAGAGTTTTTCAATTTTTTTGGCAGTTCATTTAATTTACAGTGTTCTCTCTCTCTTTTTTTTCTTTCATATAATTGCTATATGATGGTGTTTCCATTCATTTTTTTTCTAATTCTTGCTTTCTGGGTAATTTTTATTTATGTTCCAATTTTAATGATTTATTACTGTCTTTTGTATAATTGTAAATACGTACATACTAGGTATACACCTCTGCCCTATTGTCAATTTCTCTCTATTGTTTTTGTTGAATGGCCATTTGTTTGGGGCGAATTGTTCTCGAAGTTTCTCACACAATAGCCCTCACCTTGTTGAGTATTTAAAGCAAACTAGATCAATTGATTGTATGTGTCTTTTTTTTTACCCTTTTCCTTTTCCCTTTGTCATTGCCATTGCAATTGATACAATTAACAAAACTCAATTACAGATAAAGAACACACAATGGATCCATATTTATTAGCAAGTTTATTAAGTGGCGGTGATCCACAAAGACAAAGATACTCTAGAACTCAACCAAAGAGAACTAGAGAAGCACCACCTGATTTTGATGGTATTTTCGGAACCGGTAGATCGCGTCCAAACACCAGACGTCAATACAGACCAGCGTACCCAACCGGTGGTTCTGTTTACGGTAACCCATTTTTCCCATCATATGCTGGATACTACGATGATGATGAGATTCCAGAAGAACCGGAAAACGAGGAAGAAGATCAGGCGAACGCATACGAGGATGATGGTGAAACCGATGCCAATGCTCAAGAACAAGCATACGGTGGTTATCCAGCATCCAATTACTACAATCCTCATGGATTTAACTTCTTCAGAGGTCCAGCTCAAGAAGATGACGATACTGACGCTTACCAAGACAGAGAAGAATCTCCGTATGCCCTTCCACCATATTTGAGATACAATGCAGCTAGACCAAGACCACAACAATCTGTGCAGCCACAATTGCAAAGACAGCAATCCACTGGTGAATACGATGATTTGATTAGAGCACTGCTAAGAAATGCAATCAAGAGACACATTCAAAACAAGGATGATGGTGAAGATGAGGAGGAAGCTGAAGATGACAATGAAGCTGACGATGAGGAAGCCACTCAATCAAAGAGTGCTCCAGAAGGTGAACAACCAAAGACTTTAGGTGCTATATTATCTGAGAAATTGAAGGAAGCAAGAGAAAGAGCTGAAGCTGAAGAGGCTGCTGCTAGTAAAGCTGAACCAACTGCTACAACCAGTGCTCCAGCTCCAGAACCATCTGAAGTTCCAGAGGCTACTCCAGCACCAGTTCAAGCTCCATTGAGAAGACATACATCTCAACAATCCATTCCAAAGACTAAGAGAAGACCATCCACTGCATTGAATGTCCACTCTGGTAACCCACCGGACAAGCAAGAATTGAAGTCCACTCCATTGCAAGTGTCTGCTCCACAGACTAACATCAACAAACCATTCTCGCCACCGATGAATGCATACGATTTTGCTGAACATTACATTTTAGTGTTGTCATTACCTGGTGTCACCAAGGACTTTGTTGACATTAATTTCCATCCATCTTCCAATGAACTGGTCATTAAGGGTGAAGTGAAGAACCCCTACTTGGCCGACGATGACAGCTACATTGACATTTCCAAGATTTTGAAAGTATCTGAGCAAAGATTTGGTTCATTTGAAAGAGTCATTAAATTACCTTCGTACCCATTGATCAGTGAAGATGGAATCACTGCTAGATTCTTGAACGGTGTGTTGGAAGTTAAGATTCCAAAGTTGAACGAAGAGGAAGCTAAAGTTAAAAAGGCAAAGAAGATTGAATTGGAAGAAGTGCCAGATGAAGAATTGGAAAGAGAAAGTTCAAAGCAATATATTTAAAAGATAAAGGATTGCTTTTGTAATGTTTTAACTTGGATTTAATTTTTGTTTTTGTTTTTGTTTTTGTTTTCTTTTATTAGTTAATGTATATACATATAATGTTTAATACTAATGATGTTCATTTTTGTGTTTTAATTAGTGCATGTGAATTATATTTAAAACAATATAAAAAGAAGGGAGAAAACACCAACAGGAGAAATACAAAATACAAAATGGGGAAAGAGAGGGGGGGAAGACAAAAACAACAAGTAGTCAATCTAATTAATGAATAGAACACAAGAATCAAGAAAAGAATGATGGATTTATATAGAAAGAGAAGAGAAAAATTTCAGTTTAATGTAATGCGACAAAGGTTATGTTAACTAATTATTATGTTTAGCCACAATTGAATCAAACAATTCATTTTTCTCCTTTAAATCAACCAAGTAAGGATGTTTGGAGTTCAATGATTGTAATTGCTTCAACAACTCCACAGAGTTAAACTCTTCATCACCTGATAACAATGAATATGAAATTTTATTGATCAATAAATCAGCCTTCCAAGTTGGCAATTCATCAAACGAACCAGAGTTATCGGATTCAATTTCAGTGATCTTATTCAACACATCTCTGGCCTCTGGGAAATGCAACAATTTCAGATTAGCCACCAACAAACACACCAATGACTTTATCGAGTTTGTAGAATCATTTGATGTGATTTCATCGTAGTGGTAGTAACTTGAATTCAACACGTCACCAAAGTTCAACAATTCAAACCATGAGGATGATAAATTATAGATAAATGTATCCTTCAACCCTGGTGGGAATTTATCGATCCATTCAGATGCTTGTTTCAAGTTACCTTGTTTCAAATTGATAAACACACCTAATGAGATATCATCGATTATTTTCTCATTTAACAATTCCAATGCTTTTGGGTAATCTTCAATCAAAGTGAAATACAAAGACTTGTACAATGAACTCTCATCCTCTTCGTTACCCTTGTTTTCATTCTTTGAACTTTGAAAGAATTCATCGTATTCATCGGATTGTACACCACCTTTTTGTAAGAAATCGACAAATTTCAACAACACTGAATCCTTGGAATTAATTAATTTCTTAGCATCATTGTATCTATGTAATGAGAGTAATGATCTGATCTTATAATTGTTAGCTAATATAGTGTATTCTGGATCCAATCCATCCAATTCCTTGGATAAATCTAAATTGATCAATTCAGTGTGTTTAGAATTGAAAAACAATTGGTAAATATGGTAAAGTTCTATACGATGGGTTTAATATCAGATTAGAGTTAGAGTTAGAGTTAGAGTTAGTTAGTATAAGGAACAGTGTTTTTTTTTTTGTTTTTTTTTTTGTGTTCAATTGATCCAATTCAATACATACCACGCTCAGCCATTGTATAACAATATATATGATATGTGATATCAAATGAATGTAAAATATTAAATAAGTATTTTAGTATTTTTATGTATAATGTACTGTTAAAATATTGATTTATGTGTATGTGTTGTTTCAAAATTCGTGTTTTTTTTTCTCTCTCTCTCGCTTCGTTGTTGAAATCAAAATTTGAGTGTTACACGAACAAAAAGTATCTTTTGACATACAAAATCAAATTTAAACTATGGCTTTCGTTGTTAAGTTAAGTTTACTAATTACTATTACAATACCTTTTTTTTTAAAAAAAAAAGATTACAAAATGTTTTAACCAAATCGTATAAAGAAAAACTATATTAAATGAAGTTTCAAGCGATATCCCAGAGAAAGAAAAAAAAGTAATTTACATAAAAACAAAGGAAAAAGATATAATAATAAAAGAAAAGGGAGGGGGGAAAAAAACCATCTAAGATCTTTCACCTCTTAATCTTCTAGCTAATTGAATATCCTTCTTTTGAATGGTAACTCTCTTAGCATGGATGGCACACAAGTTAGTGTCTTCGAATAATGAAACCAAATAAGCTTCAACAGATTCTTGTAAAGCACCAATGGCAGAAGATTGGAATCTTAAATCAGTCTTGAAATCTTGAGCAATTTCTCTAACCAATCTTTGGAATGGTAACTTTCTAATCAACAATTCAGTGGATTTTTGAAATCTTCTAATTTCTCTCAAGGCAACGGTACCTGGCTTATATCTGTGAGGCTTCTTGACACCACCAGTAGATGGAGCAGACTTTCTAGCAGCCTTAGAAGCTAATTGCTTTCTTGGTGCCTTACCACCAGTGGACTTTCTTGCTGTTTGCTTTGTTCTAGCCATTTTTTTATGTGTGTATATTTATTTGATTAATGGAATAGATAAATAAATAAATAAATAAAAAAAATAAAAAAAGATAAGATAAATAAATTATAATTTTAAACAAAAAAAAAGTGCGAATGGCAATTTATTTATAATTGAATGAAATCAAATATTTGAGTATGGGTAAAAAAAAAAAAGACGAAAAGGAAAGGGAAAGGGTCAGGTAATTTTTTTTTGTCGTTGTTGTTGTTGTTGTTGTAAAAATTTACAAATTTTACAAATTGTGTAACATGGCACATAATAAATTCTCAAATGACAATAAGAAGCGATCGACACACATAATTTTTATTAAAATTTACCCTCACTCTCTATCACTCTGGTCTGGAGATTACTCATTAAATTAAAAATTAATGAAAGTAAGTGAATGAGAGAAACAGCGAACGAAACACAAAAAAAAAAATCTGTCAAGATAATAAGGACTGTAGTTTACACAAACGAACGCGTAATTCATGGTACTAATTAAAACAAGCGCGCCAAACATGATTTAAATGTTTTTTTTAAATAAATAAATAAATAAAAAAAAAGAGAATTAACAATTTTTTAAACAGTAGAATGGAACAATTGAATTAATTTGACACTCTGATTGGTTGAAATTTAACAATTTCTTGTTATTCCACTTTGAAAAACTTTTCCGCAATGCTGTATTGATTAATTGATTTAATTGTAATTTTAGTGGCAAATCCAGCAATTGGAAAAACCAAACCAAACCAAACCACACTCCACTTTAATTTTAATCTCGCTTTCCCACAAGTTTCCATCCATTCCATTCCATTATTCGCTCCCACTAGTCTGTGCTGTGTTTGTGTTTTGCCTTTGTGTTTTGGGTCTTTGTTTGTGTTTGTGTTTGTGTTTTCGTTTGTTGATGTGTAATTGCTCGACCGTTATGTTGTTATAGTTTTTTTGTATGACCATTTGATAAATTTGTAGTTTTTTTTTTTTTAGTTTCTTTATTTCTTTATAAATATACATCGAATTCCCCCCCCTCTTTAATTAATTTTATTTATATCTTTAATTTTAATAATATACAATTTTTGGTTTTTTTTTTTTTTTAATATATATCAAAGAAATCAAATATTAATTTAGTGTTTTTTTTATTAAGTTAACATTAAATCAATCTTTACATATTTCATTCACATTCACATTCATATATATATATTATAATTAATTCACAATGTCCGGTAGAGGTAAAGGTGGTAAAGGTTTAGGAAAAGGTGGTGCTAAGAGACACAGAAAGATTCTTAGAGATAACATTCAAGGTATCACAAAGCCAGCCATTAGAAGATTAGCTAGAAGAGGTGGTGTTAAGAGAATCTCTGCTTTAATCTATGAAGAAGTTAGAGCTGTGTTGAAGTCATTCTTGGAAAATGTCATTAGAGACGCTGTCACTTATACTGAACATGCAAAGAGAAAGACTGTCACTTCATTGGATGTTGTTTACGCCTTGAAGAGACAAGGTAGAACCTTGTATGGTTTCGGTGGTTAATTTTAATCATTAATAAATATCATAACATCCATCATTATTTTTGTATTTTAGGCTTTTTCTTTCTTTCTTTCTATGTTGTTATTATTTTTGTTTTTTTTTCTTTAAAAAAAAATCATATTAATAATAACATTCATTCTCTTTTCTGTTTTTACATTTTTATTTTTGTAACGGGGTTTTTAATTAATCAAATTTTATTTTATTATTATACATTTATTTGATAAGTAATATATAACAAAGTAACAAGTTTTTTTTGTCTTTAAATTCGCGAATTTATTGTGAATTTTGTTGATCTTTCTTTTTTTTTTTTTTTTTTGAATTAAATTTTTAATTTATATATAAGAAGAATATGAATTTAATCATAATTATTTAATTACACCAGAAAACGGGAAAAGGGGGAATACAAAAGAAGTGTATATATAAGTATATATAAGTATATATATATACACTTTATATATCATATACATATATTATGTAACATCCATGTACAGTATCGTAAAAAATTTAAATGAAGGAATTTAAAAAAAAAAAAAATAAATATGAAATTCCACTATTATTTGTTCATCTTAAATTTATATACACTACTACTACTACTGTATTTATTAAACTAGTCGTGTGTGTATTAATTGTAGTTTTGTTTTGTTGTTTTTTTAACATGGGGGACAGGATAGACAAGACAGAGTTGTTTTTATTTATTTAATTTAATTTGATTTACTTTTATTTATTTTTATTTATATTTGTACTTTGAATTGATTTGAATTCCATATATTTGATTAATAGTTATATTATAGTATATTATTTATCATAGTGATTTGTAATGGAAGTAATGGAATCAGATCAAACAAAAAGAAAAAGGGGTTGTATATATATATATATATATATATATATTATTGTTAATTTGATTTTATATTAATAACCGGTCGGGCTAGTTAGTTAGCTAAGCCTGTGTTTAATTTAAGAAACAAAACAAACAAACAACCTGAGAGGGAGGGAGGGAGGGTTTTCATACGAAATCGTTCCCTTTGCCACCATGGCTGGCTTTTTGCCACCCTAGGCTCTCTTCTTTCTCCCCTCTCCCATCTCCCCTCTCCCCATACCTCCGGCCGGTTGATTGACAGAAAAAAAAAAAATTTTTTTTGTCTTTTCTTTTTTTTTCCCTTTTCTTCCCTCCTCTTCCTCCCCCCCCCACTGGGTAGCCGGCCTGGCCTTCCTTCAACCCATCCCAACCCATCTAGCCAGCCCAACTTGGTAAAAAAAAAAATTTTTTTTTTTTTTTTTTTTGACCTCTCTCACTCTATGTCTCTCACTTCAACAATTTTTTTTTGTTTTTTTACTAAATTGTTAATTGTCAAATTAACAAGTTTTTCCCTTTTTTTTTTTCATTTATTACACATGTTTCCCTACTTTTTTTTCTTGTTATTGATGAAATTGTTTCTTCCTCCTTTTACCTTTTTTTCTTCTTTTTTCTTTAAAGAATTATCATTTTAATAGTTGAAGTAAGATCTGTGCTTTATATAACTTTGTTATCTATAAAGTAAACTTCTTCTATTCCCTTTTAAAAGATCTTTACCCCCCCTCCTTTTTGTTCCTATTATACAAAAAAAAAAAACATTCAAAAGAAGAAGGATTTCATTTAATCATTCAAAGGAAAGAGAAATACAAAAAAAAGAAGATATTGTTTTATATCAAATTTTATTTCATCGTTTCCTGTTAATTGTTATTTGAAAGATTCTTACTATATTTTTTTGTTTGTTTGTTTGTTTGTTTAATTTCATATAAGGACAACAAACTTCTTGTTTTTTTTTGGTTTTGTTTTTTTCCTCTCTGGTTATTTTAAATTTAACTGATTTCTTTTTATTTATTGATTAAAAAGAAGAATAAAAAGAGGTATTAAGTTATCTTCCTTTTATTATATCAGTTTTTTTATTAAAATTTTATCTTTAACAGAGAAAAAATTTACAAGAAAAAAAAAAGAAAAAGAAGAACCCCCCCCTCTCCCTTTTACTACAATTTAAAAAGAAAAAGACAAGAATATACTTCAATAGTTTCAAATACTTGACAACGAGCTTTTAATTAAGTTATCGCTGTTTTCTTATCTATATCAACGTTTATATATTCATATCAGTTCTTTGATATTTTTTTTTTGTTTGTTATTCCATTGCAACAAAGATCAATTACACAAACTCTTTAAAGGACAGAATCTATCTCACACATTCATTTGAGATTGTTATTCAGTTTTTGTGTGTGTGTTTTTATTCTCTTCTTTGATTACCAATCTTTCCTTCCTTTAAATTTTAATTACTTTACCACTCTTGATTATGTTTGTTTCATCATCAACTGTTGGTGCTGTTAATTCAGCTCCAAAGAATTATAATATGTTTGGCTTGCAACAACAGCCACAACAACAACAACAACAACAACAACATCCATCTGGTTCGATTTTACCATTGTACCATCAACAACCTGTTCAACAACATCAACGTCATATTTCGTATCAACCATATTCTTCATTCCAACAACCACAGCAACAACCATATCACCATCAATCGTCGATGTCGTTTACTGCTGGTTACACCAATAATGCTAATAATTATTACTCAAATCAAAGAAATGATTATTACATTACTCCTACTAGTCAAATCCAATTACCTCAAACTATTCCACCACCACCTCCACAACAACAACAACAACAACAGCAGCAGGCTCCAGTGCCTTTGTCTGTGCCTGTGCCTGTGCCTGTACCAGCACCAGTGTCTGTTCCTGCACCTGCACCTGCACCTGCACCTGCTCCAGCACCAGCTCCTCAAGATCAAGCAACTGGTGGTGTGTCTTCAGTGTTGGATTATGATTTAGAACAAATGGTTAAATTTGTGTGTTGGTTGTGTTATGGATTGATGAAGAGAACTGATAATCCTTCTAGCAGTTTCCACACTACTGTTAAGTCGGTGTTGTCTGCCACTAGATTACCAAAATCATCTCTTGTGTTGGCATTGTTGTACCTTTCAGATAAGATGGTTAAACAACAAGAACCAATCTTGGATGATGCTAAAGTGTTTGAAAATTTGATCATTTCATTAGTGTTGGCTAATAAATTCAATGATGATAACACTTTTAGAAACCAATCTTGGTCTGACGCTACCGGTTTAAACGTTGCGTTGATTAACAAGTTGGAGAAGGATTGGTTGTTGGACATTCAATGGAGACTTCATTACGATGAAGGATATGCATGCATTGAAGATTGTTGGCAAACTTGGTGTGATAAATTCAATGTCAATAAATCCCAATCCTCATTGTCATTATCGATGGATCAATCAATGGTTAATGACATTTACCAAGAGACATCACCAATCATTGGTTACCATTCCCCATCTACGTCATTGTTCTCTGAAAGATCTCAACAGATTTCTCCAGTTAACACTCCAATGAATTCCTCTCCTTGGTTTGATGAATACCATCAACTGGCGGCTAGACAACAACAACAACTCCAACAACAACAACAACAACAACAACAAGCATTTGAGAATCCATATCAATTACAATACAATGCAAGTTTAATGGCTCAACGGGCATCAAATAACAATGATTACTATTCCATGTATCAACAAATGATGTCTCAACCTACTTTGATGAAACCTCAATTGAATTTTGATAATGGGTATTCCAATGCAAATGCATCATTGGATTTAAATTCAGTTGCCGCTTATTATCCAGGTGCTGCCGCTTCTGTCAATAATAATACAACTACAACTACAACCAATAACAATACGTCTTATCAAGTTCCTAATATGATGAGTACGGGATATAACAACAATAATAGCAATATTGGTTTATCGATGGTTGGTAATGTTAATAATAACAATACATATGATTATTATCCACAACAACAACAACAACAACAACAACAGCGCTTTTACAATCGTCTTAATAATTACATTGGTGCAGTGTCTGCCTGTTGAAATATATATATATATATATTACAAAAAATTCAAAAGGTGTGGAGGACTACAAAAGGTGTCAAAGCCATCTCCTTTTGTAGTTCTTTTATTCTCTTGTTTAAGAATATCGAATGTCTTCACAAAATTATATACAAAAAAAAAGTTATCTGTGGTGATAATTAATAATTTTTTTAATAAAAAGAGGTTTACAGTTTTTCCTGTTTTAATCTGTCTTTTTTTTCTTTATTTTTATTTGTTGGCTATAATATTAATTTGTTTCTCTTTGTTTCTTTTTTATTCTTGTTCTGGATTTTATTGCTTTAAATTTATGTTGTTTAATTCCAACAATTGAAATTGAAATTGAAAAATAAATGACCTTCTTGTCCGTTTTGATCACTATTTATTGTTGAAAAAAAAAAACATAGTGAAAATTTTTAATACTTCTAACTAAAGAATTAGACAAGATTGAATTCTTCTTTTGTCTTAACTTATTTTATCTTATTTTTGAAATCTTGTTTTTTATCAATTTTTTCTTTTTTTTTGAACAAGTTTTTTTTTCTCTTTTTTTTTTTTTTTTTTTGGTTTTTTGTGTTTTTTATTTAAATATAGAATTTAAAAGAATAATTTATCAAGGAATTCGTATCTTTTTTGTTGTTGTTTTTGTTGTTGTTTGTATTGTTTAACATTGTTGAGCATTACACAAGGGCTTATCAACACCTAAAAAAAACAGATTTTTTTTGACTTGCTTAGCTGTTGTTTTTCTCTCACTCTCTTTTTTAAATAGTAAAAGTTGATATGTCAATGAAATTTGCCCTTCACTGTGTTTTTTTTTCTAATCTTGTCTTGTAACGTTTCCTTTTCTTTTTAATTTGTTTGCATTGGAAATAATAAATCAATTCAAATATTCAATTACTATCAAGAGAAAATTTCAACATGTCGTTACAAATGCAATTGGTCTTTACCACATTGATCATAGAAATGGTTACAATTTCCATTCTTGTACTACCATTACCACCTACCGTTCAAGATAAAGTTGTCAATTTATTTTATTCATTGATTTCAAATCAGAATTTCAAATATGGAGCATTGTTTGTTGGATCGATGAATTTACTCATATTCATCGATGCATTTCAAAAAGTTGTCAATAAAAGATATGACATTTACGTTTCCGGTGATCATCACAATCCTCAAGGTTACAGAACCGGTGCTGAGTACGGTGTGCCAACGTCATCCATCTGGGAATTAAGATCTAGAAAGTTTTACAATGAAAGAAACATGTACATCACTGGTGCCATTTTGTTTTTGTTTTTGGCGATTTACTTTAACATTAGATTACTGAAATCAATGGTTAAAAATAAGGGGAAATTATTGGCATTGAGTAAAACTAATGGTGACTCTGAACAAGAAGAGATTAGTGAATTGAAATTGGAACAATTGAAAGGTGATTTGAAGAAGAAGCAAACTGAATTGTTGGCATTGAAGAAGCAAATCGATGGATTACACAATGAATATCAAAGAAGAGCCAATGAAACTGATGATGGATCAACAGCAACTACAGCCGCCGCCGCCATTGCAGAACCAACATCAATTAAAAAGGATGATTAGTTTACTCCAATATATATACTATACTATTCTTTGTCACTTTTTTGTCTTTTTTTTTTTTTAAACTGTTTATTATATTATAGCTCAATCCAATCCAACACATTAATCCATTCATTATCGCATACAAAACACACTATCAACACTAAAAATTTATCAGAATCTATAATCAAACTTATTATCTCCATTATTGTTTTTCGAGATTGTCAGAGAGATTCCCAATTATAATAAACAATTCATCATTTAAAATAGTGTTGTAGTGTTAGTGTATCGTATACATCTTTAGTCTTTAGTCATATAGTAAATATCAGTATGAGTACATGTACAACCAATTTCATCCATCCCTGGATGAAAACAGTTGTGACAGCAACATGCAATTAAACTATATTCTACACCAATGGAAAACTGAATTAAACAAAACTAAACTAAACTAAAATTAAAACTAAAATCAAAAACAACAAGAAGAAAGTACTTGAAATAATGTGTGAAAGAATCGAATCTTTCTTTCTCTCTTCAAAAAAAAAAAAAAAAAAAATTTTTCGTCGTGAATAATTCAAGGCTGTGCATTTGTGGTGACCTCCTTTTTGTATGATGAGAGAGAAAATTGGCAAATTGAGGAACAGGAACACAGGAACACAGGAAAGGGTGTTGTTTTGATTTAATGGGAAATGCGTTCAGTTTCGGATTTATTATACATCATTATTCACACTTTTGTGTTCTTTCAATTCACCATTTGATACAAAAAACCAAAATGCAGGGATACGCTAATAAGAAATACGATCTTCCTAGACCGTATGCGTTGAAACCAAAGAAAAGACACGGTGGTGTCGATAAATTGGCTACAAATTATTTCACCACTCCACAGAGAAAATTGATAGGGTATTTGATACTGATGTTTTTCTTCTCATTGTGTATATTGCAAATGATCGAAAAGGACACAGATGGTATAACTGAATACGAGATAGATTATGGTGGATTGACGGGTTCATCGAATGGATTAGGAGCCGATACCGATGCTGATGCCGAAGACGATGATTTGGAGATGACTTTAAGACGGAACTTGATTAAAAAGGGTAGCTCTAAAAAATCTAAATACGATGAAGACGATGAAGACCTTGATGGATTGTTGAACTCTGTCAATGATGGGTTAACCACTGGTTCAAAGGGGAAATCCGGGAAAGGTAAAAAGGGGAAATCTAAAGTTGTCGGTTCTGGAACAGACAATGAAGAATTAACCGGTAAGGCCAATGAAGACGAAGAGGACGAAGAAGATGGATCAAATGCTGTATTGACTGAAGACAATTACATTGACAATGTTGAAATATAGTTTTTGAGAAGATTGTCTTTGCCATTCACCTTTTTTCTTTGTTGTATCAATATATAAGAAACACATACATTCATTTCCACACGATTGTATAATGTTTGTTTGTTTGTATTTAATTAAATTTTAATGTATGGTTGTCACTGATAATGTTACTGTTTACTTACTGATTTTAAAAATAACAATAAAAAAAACAAAAAATCGTTATAAGCATTAAGTATATGTATATATATATCTTCCTCTTTCTCTAATTGATTCCCTTTTCAAGGGCATCCTTTCTCTCTTGCCAAATTGTCTTACCAGTACATGAACACACGTATTTATCGTTCTCCCAAACACCGGCACTTCTGGCAATGACACCACACATTGAATGTAAAAACACCTTCACTGGATCGTTAGACACCACTAATGATCTTCCAATCAAATCAGAAATCTTCAATGGAACCTTGACAAACTCTTGACATTTGTACAAGGAATTTGGATCATCGGATTCCCTGTCAACGGCTTCGATCTTTGGCAACGAGTAAATAGAATCACCAGTGGTTAATGCACCTTTCCAAATGTTACCAGATTGTCTAAACGATGGATAGTAAAACCCCTTCGCCACTCCACTCAACGTTAAATCAACTAAACAGTTAGATTCACCTATGCTCACAATTCTAGCTAACCCCTTCACTGGTAATGATTTATCGTTTTCATCGAATGATTCCAAGATACACACAGCGGCAGAGTTAGCCTTACCAGTACCTCTGATGATAGCGTCTCTGCCCGTTTCTTGAATTTGACTGATGATGCTAGATGGTGCAGCGGTACCCAACACGGTGATTGTTTGCTTTTCAATGTCACCTTCCACTTTACTGATGCCATCTAGTTCATTCAAAGAATCTCTGATTGATGACACACATCCATCACAGTGTAATGAAACATTGTAAACGGTCTAAAGTAAAAAAAAAACATTAACATTAACGGTTAGTAATCATTACTATAACTCATAGCGGAGAAACACTCATAAAAATCCACAATTTTTCTCATACCTCAAATTCGTCACTTTTGGAAATAATAGCAGCTGGCATAGTTGTAGTTAAATATTGCTTGATAATCTGATCTATTTGGTACTTCGTAAAGAAAGAAAAAATAGAGAAACCACACAGAGAAATGAAGACGGAAAGAAGAAAAATAAAGAAACAAGTTGAGTTTTTAACCTCTTTAGTAATCAATCAATCACTTTAGTAAAAAGATGAGCTTATTTTGCTTGTTTTAAATGGAGCGAGCAAATTTGAAATTTTACTCACACAGCTCACACACAGAAACACAACAAATGCTCCAAATAACTGAAAGTGTTTTATACATAAATCAATAGTGGTGTTGATTTTGTTAGTATACTTTTTTAATTAGCAGCCAATTGCATCAAACCATTTGAAGAAAAACTATGGCGTTTGGATTCTTTAAGAATTCGAAGTTCAATTCGACCAATTCAAAGCCTATAATATCATACACATTCACTAAATTATTCACAGTGTTATCATGGATCCCAGTGGCATACGTGATCAATGAACATGTTGTATCATCGGGGAAAATAGAGGGCATGTCAATGAAACCAACGTTTAACCCTTCCACCAGTGACCCAAGGGCAAGAGATCATGTACTTTTATGGAAATACAATGTCAGAGACATCAACAATTTACACTACAACGACGTTGTGTTTCTACGATCACCTATCAATCCAGAGACTATCTACATTAAGAGAATCAAGGCTAAACAAGGTGATCTGATAGTACCTAGATATCCAGACACCAGAAATAAAGTACTCATCCCGATCAATCATGTTTGGGTTGAGGGTGACAATTTACATTCCATAGATTCAAACACTTATGGTCCAATATCAACTGGATTGATAGTTGGTAAAGTAGCTTATATAATATGGCCTCCAAATAGAATAGGTCCAGTACCATACGGTGGTAGAGAATGTAGGGAAAGTTTACTACGGTATAAGGAATCAAAGGAACAATTGTTGGATGACATTAATGATGAGACTAAATAGATGTATGTAACGCTTGTGTATAATTATTCGTTTGACTTAATAGATTCGTTTTATTTTACAAAGTTAATAATACGTGTAAATGAAGGAATGAAATGACATTAGAGAATAATGATATTAACAACATAGATAAAAAAGAGAATTAAATGCTAAGAAAATGAATGAATGAATGGGTAAGTGAGTGAATGACTTAAATGATGAAAAGGACTATATAATTGTAGTAAATAGTGATTGAAAAAAAGCATTAGTCATGAACAGTAACTTTTTTTGGAAAATTAACTGTGGAAAGGGTTGAGAAATGAATGAAATCGATATAAGAAAAGAAAAAATAAAAAAATAAAAAAAAACGAATGAAATGAAGGGTAATTGTAACGAAAGGAAATGAAACTGGATGAAATCTGGTAACGAATTACTATGATAATTGGAAACAAAAAAAAATCAGTGGATCATGCACTTGCTTTCTTGATTATTGGCGTATCAATATGCTTTTTCAGTTTTCTCTGGAATGTACTACGATAAGACTGATGGTTGGTGTTGTTGCTATTAGTGGTATTAGGGTTATTTGTGGTAGTTGACATCCCTAAACTTGGATGATGCAATGGTGTTAGATTATGGTGATTGTTGAAGTGTGCCGACGAATGCATTGGGGTAGATGAAGAGTTAAATTGAAAATTACTAAATGTCTTTGATCTCGCGTGATTATGTGTACGTCTTGGTAAACTTGGAAGTTTAAATGTAGGTGGTGGAGGTGCAGGTGCAAAGACGTTGTGTGAACTATCAGTACTGGTATTGTTGGTTGTCGTAGTGGTGGATGTAGATGTGGAATCAACAGATGTTCTCGACGTATCATTCAACATTGTTGATGAAGTCAACGATGAAATCGAAGATGATGATCTCAATGAATATGTATGAGAGGTGTCGGCATCTGTTGAGGAAACAGTTGTTGCCTTTGGTAAATCTGGCATTGGGAATGTGAATTCATAACTGGACACAGAACTTGACGTTGAATGGGTGGAGTGGAAAGATTTTCTAGATGCATTTGAAAGTAAACAATTGGATGACGAAGTTGATAAATTGACTGTCTTTTGAGCCATTGGAGAATCATCAAAGAATGTATCTAAATCAACCTTATCGTTTTGGAAATCATTGAATATATCAACATGAGGTTCAATGTCACACAATGGGTTACCAGAACCAGAACCAAAATCAAAAGTTTTATTGTTCAGGTTAAATATACTGACAGATTTGGATTTAGAATGACCCTTCACACTATTGTTAGATCTTGTACCTGTGAAGTTCAATGCCGTAGTTCCATAAGTAAAACTTCGCTTCAACTTCAATGACCGTTGAGATGATTGTCTAGTCAACCCATGGAAGGAATCCTTTCTGTTCAAATTCAATTTAGAATCTCTTCTCAATTTATCTAAACCCTTTTCACATTCTTCCTTGTACAATGGATCATGCATTTCAACGTAATTCAATGGATAACAACTGTATCCGTTGAACCGTTCATAGAATTTCTTGTAACCACCTTCCAGAATGACAATGTCAGGGTAGTACAAGTTAGGATAATACTCTTTGTTGAGTAATCTATCCCAAGTTCTTAAATTAGTAGCCATTAATGGACCTCTATGAGATGAAAATTCACAATGGAAAACAACTAGCTTTCTTGATTTAGTAGTTAGTTCAATTGGTGATTGCATGACAATTTCATCGCCTAAAAAGAAATCCTCTAGTTCCTTCTTGGAAGATAAATTAACAGCACCATCAATGTGACCACCTTGAAATTCATATTCAAATCTACAATCGACAATCACCAATTCGTCGAAGTATTTCATGAATTTGTTATTGGAGGAATTAGATTTAGCGTCCTTATGAAGTTTCAATATTCTTTGGAATTGTTCCACGTCTATGCTTGGTAATGTAGAATCACCAGCATCGAATGTCTTTATATCTGTCTTGGAAAGCACAGAATTATCTTCAGATAAATGGTGAGATGTTTCATTGGAAGACATTCTAAATGATAATCCATTAATGTTGTTAGTTAGATTATTAGTACCCGCAGACATTAAACCATTTTTAGTTTCATTGTCATGTTCATTAGACAAAAATGAAGTTGCAAGATTCAAAAATGGTCTTTGTTTATTGTGAGGTTGACAAGATGGTCCTAGTGAAATTGCCCGTTGTAGTCTATTTCTTAAATTAGCATTTAACTCTATTCTGTTTTTATGGTGAGCACGTTGTTGTAATGGAGATCCTATACTATCAGAAGGATCACATTCTGCGTCATCATCATCATCATCTTGGGTATCGTTGTCAGATTCATTATCATTGAAATGATCCAAATTTATAGTATTTTTGCTTTGAGAAACTGGGTTGAAGTGTAAATCTTCATCCTCATCTTCGTCTTCATTTTCACTTGCTGAAGGAGATGAAGATGACGATGACACGGATTCATAACTTTTATGTTGACTGTTCATTAATGAAAAACTCTTTTTCAATCTCAATTTACTGTTTCTATTCATCACAGATTGAGTTTCAGGTGAAATGGTAGAGGACACCAGATTTAATTTTTCCCTGACAGGGGATGGAAGAGCCAATGAATCAAGACTGACACTTTTAAAGTAAGAGTTGGGCGTGAGTTGTTTAGGATCAACATGTGTCTGTTGTTGTGTTGAAGTAATAGCTTGTTCGTCATCAACTTTCATAGCTTTGTTCAATGATAATCTAGATTTATTAGTTGAATTCAGCATCACTGCTGATGAAGATGCTGATCTTGAATGGTAGAACGAAGATGATAATGAACTTGATTTAAAGTAATTAACAGATGATTTTCTATTCAATTGTTTTCTATTAACATTGTTTCGTCTATTAAATTGATCATCTGAGAAAATATTGTTACCAAAATGGTGGTTAATGTGATGGTTGTTGCCATTGTTTTGGTTACAACAATCATTTTCCTTGTCTTCGGTGGATTCATCATTTATTATACTTGGCAGTAATATCTTCTTTGGGTTATTGATCTTAAAGTTGTTGCTATTCACATGGAAATTAGAAGAAAAATCAGCAGCCAAGACTGAACACGTTGGAGAGTTGACATTGGGGCTTGCGGTTAATGGTCTTTTCAATGCTGATTTATGTAGGAAATCAGCGGTAGTAGTGGCAGTATTTGACGAGGCATTAGCAAATACCGCTGATGACAACGATGTAGATTTTTTGGTTTGTTTGATATTGAACAACGGAGAGTCCAGCAACTCCAGTTGGGTATTATCATCATGTGTTGTGGAAGTGGTATTACCAACAAGAGGAGAATCAATCTCCATATCAATGTTCATATTTGGTAATTGGTCAGTGTGATATCAATGAATACCGTTAAAGAAAGTGAGGGATGTGGGTATGTGGAATTTGATTCGGTGTGTGGAAGAGATTCAAATGCAATTAAAAAAACGTCTTCAGACAAGGCTATAACACAATAGACAAAATAGAGGTGGGTATATATAGAAGAGAGTTTTGAAACTGTTGAAGCTTGTAAAATAGTTGTGTTTGTAACGAAAGAAGAAGGGTATTAATGGGGGTATATAGTTTGAAGAGTAGTTTAAAGGGGGGGTTGAGAGAAAGGGGTTTTAAAACAGAGGTATCAGAATTGTAAAGTAAAATGTTTTAAATTGTAATGTTAATGCCAATAATATTCCCTTTAGCTCCTCTAATAGACAGGGTATTATTATCCGGAGTTCAGGATCAGTTGGTTAAAAAAAGAGTGTAAGTAATTAAAAAAAGGGAACACCCACAATTGTTTCAATTTCAATTTGTGTCTGGCAATATCAAAATACAGACTAAGCCAAAATAAGCCAAAAAGGAAAGAGACAAAAGAAACAGAGGAAGGGAGAGAGAAGGAGAGAGAGAGAAAAAAATATTTTTTTAAGCGAGAGGACGACGAGACGAAACGAGACGACAAGAGACGACAAGAGACTGCTGTTGTGGTTTTGTTTCGGTCTTTAAGTCTTTAATATTGATATTGAATTATATGATCTAAATCTAAATCCAAATCTAAATTGATATATAGATTAGTTGGGTGATATATGTGGACGGAATGTTCAATTTGATCTAAATGTGTGTGATCTGTATGTGACTCTTTTTTTTTTTTGATCTTACCACTTTCGACTTTATTATGGAGTTACCTCTTTGTCCCTTTCGATTTATAAATAAAACGTGAACTATGTATATATATTTCTACTGTTGTTCTGTTTTTTCAACAGTTGATTAAAGAAAAAAAAACTTTACTGGGAGTTTACAATGTATATAAACAAGCAAATTATAAATGAAACAATTAATTGTTTTTAATAAGTAACGAGACTTGACCCGCTGGTTCACTGACGGATAATTATACAAGTACAAGCTTCTTATGCGTAACTTTTAAATGTTGTTTCCCAATAATCATTGTTACTTTTTTTTTCTTATTATTCTATTGGAAAACATTGTAAATTTAAAATACCGTAAAAGAAAAAAAACAAAATATTATTATTATTATTATTATTATTATGAAATCATTCTAAAGCATTTATTAAAGGGAAAGTTTAAAAGTGAAGTCGTCTTTTTCTTGTTGCTGTTTTTTTTTTCATTTGATTTAAGAAACTAATATATTAAATATTACTTTTCTGGTAATCATCTATATATTACATTACAATACATCCTCTTAAAGCTATTGATTTAAATGGCAGAGCATTGATCTACTTGATATGTTTGACAATACACCATGTGGGTGGTGATACGGTGTTCTCGCTGTGTACTCACTTTATCCTTTGTCCGATGGATTAAAAATCAAAATGAAATTTGCAATTTCATGTTTATATTTGAATTTCTATTATCTTAAATTGCATCTTCTTGCATGACATTTACAGTAGTTTTAAATAATTGAATAAAGAAACAGAAGAAAACGGAAGAAGAAAAAGAAGAAAAAAAATGTTCACAAAACAAGATGAAACAAAAACACCAAAACAAAATAATAAATAATAAATATAAACAGCCGAAAATGGTAATTGTTCCCCTTGTTTGTTTCTTTCCGTACGCAAAACACAATAGATGTAACTTTTTAACTGCTTTTTTTTTTAGTCTTTTTATTTTCTTTTGTTGTTTTTCTCATTCTTTGTATTTGTTTCATTAACAAAGACTGATAATTCTGTGTATTTCCTTAAACCTATAATTTAACGATAGAACAAATTTTCACAATTCATTTACAAATGTAGCCCGGAGTGGGTATAGGCCGGTACAAATCAAATCATGAAAAAAATGAAGCTATAATTTGTTTTCACGGTTTAGTTTGTTTGTTTGTTTGATTGTTTTTTTTCTTTTTCTTTCGTTCTTCTTTTTGTTCTAGCTTCTTTTTCGTATGACAGGATGGAATACTATATGTCAAATTAAAAATAAAAAAATGAGCAAAAATTCACACTAAACGAAACACAAAGCATATTACAGCATAGAATACATCTATATAAACTTTGTTCTTTTTTAATTTTGTTCTTATCAAATATTGTTTGACATCTTTTAACTTCTCTTGCACTGGATTTAAAGTTGACCCCAGATTTTTTTTCTGGTTTTTATTTCATTTTTCAATTATTATTTTTTTGGCTCTGAATTGCTAATTTGATCTCATCTGATCTGATCTGTTTCAAAATAGATCAATTGGAAGATAAAATAGTACGTTTTATTTGTAACTGTGTTTACTTTCTTTTCGGCGTAGAATACAAAGAAGCAATATCCTTTGACATAATTATAGTTCTTTATCGATTTCTCTTTTATTGACCGACCTAGCATTTACTTATACACACACTTCTGAAACTACTAGAGAATAAATCATTGTGGTTGAACAATGGACTGCTTTGTACGTTGAAAACAGTTTAATTATTCTTCTCATTACACTTCCTACTTACTAGTGTCTTCATTATGTGTCTCGTGTACCGTGGCTCATGAAACACAAGAGAAAAATAAACGTAGATGTCATACGGACGAGAAAAAAAAGAAAGAAAGAACAAACTGTGCAGAGGGAATCCACTAAATTTTAATGTAATTATCAACTCAATATTATATCGTAGTCTGCTATACATATACACACATCTCTAACACTCTCTATATTTCTGACTATGCCCTTATGAAGCTTGTTAAAATTAAAAAAAAAGTTTAATTCCATTAAACTATATATATAATTTGCAAGTTTTGAAACTATAACCATTTAATCGTGTTTTTTTTTCTTTTGTTTGTCTTTTGTTTACATTTTGTCTCGTTTCTTTTTTGTTTGTTTACATTTTTGGGGGTGTTTGTTTGTTTACCTTTTTTGTATGAGTGTAAGTGTGTCGCCATGGTAATGGTGTGTCTCGTTTCTTTTTCTTTGTCTCAATTTGTGGGGTGGGCGAGAGTCACTGTAGCAACAATACAATGGTTTTATAAAAGAAATATGTATATGTTGTAGTTGTAGTTGTAGCTGTTTTATATAGTCAATAAATTTGTGAATAGAAAATTTGTGTCTCAATCAATAAATTGTAAAAGTGATATACATAGTAGTAATTCAATCAAATATAAGCTACTCTTATGTCTTTGTATTATATTGGCATTTTCCGATACCATTAGTTTCAGTTACCAATCCTGTCGGAAAAATTCAAATTACTTAACATTACTAAAATAAATGAAACCCCAGGATTTATAACAAAGAACATAGAAGATAAAAGATCTATCTTAATATTCCTTCGCTGTTTGTATTCTTCTTCTTCTATTTCTACTTCCTTTGTTTGTTAAAATTAGACGTAAAAATCAATTATTTTTTTTTCAAAAGATCATAAATACACATTAGGAAACTAAAATACCAAAGACAATAAATAATAAACAAAAATAAAATATATACATAAAAATAATCTAATCTTTTTGTAATAAACTATCAAGAATATCTTGAAATTGACCATGAGTGGCATTGTTAGCTCTTTTCAACTTCTTCTCTGCTTTCTTGTACCATTTCTCTTGTTCTTCACTGTCAACTTCAAATAAATTACCATATGCAATTTCCGCCTCAGCAATGTCAACCCAACTCTTTGGTGTTTCATCGTCCCATGTCTCTTCTAAGTAACCAATGGCTGTTTTGACTAATTTTTGTGCAATTTCTTGTGCTTGCTTAGATGTTAATCCATCCATCTCAGTGGCACCATCGGCATCGTCGTTACCGTATTCTAATGTAGTGAAAATAGAGATTGGTCCCTCTGCTTCCATCAAATATGATTGCCCGATCTTTTTACTGATTGTCTTCTTTAAACTTTCATTGATCTTTTCGGTATTCTCCTCCTTCTTCAATAATTGTAATTGTTCAATGGCAGCATCTCTCCAGAACTGATTGTATTTGTCTGATTGCTGAATCTCATACAATGGATGATCTTTACTCAATTCAACTTCTTCTAACAAATCATCATCGTCTTTTTCCTTGTCATTGTCGTCTTCTTCGTCTTCGTTGTCACTGTCTAAACCTTCCATGTGTTGTTTACCAAAGTTATCAATGATATCTAGCAAATCATCTAATGTATTCAAAATTTCAAATGTAGTATCATCATTGAACAATGCATAATTTTGGTTCTTATTGGCATTATGAACTGCATGTTTGTAGACTTCTAATGTATCATCTAATAATTTCTTAACGCCAGGGAATTGTTTCACGGTAGAATCAACATCCATTTGAGAGATAAACTCCAATGGAATTCTATCTAATAATATACTACATTTAGCAAGTAACAACACTTCATTGTCTGGAAATTTTTCCAACCCATCCTCTATTCTCTCTAATGCATTGTCAAAGTAATCGCTGACACTTTCCTTTTCCTTGTTGTCTTTTCCTTCTTTTCTCTCTTCATCCTCTTCTTCATCATCTTCTTCTGTATGGAATGCTGCTAAATGAGCCAATGATAGGGCATAAATAGAGTAAAACACAGGTGTTAATTCAATGTCTTCCTCACCTCCATTAGCTTTACAATTTCTCAATATTCTATCACATTCATGAATAATACCATTCAAGATCAATTCATTGTCTCTATCTGATGTTAACCAAGTTCTCCATAAACCTAACAATTGAGCCAATGGATCATCAGGGTCCACAAATTCTGACAACTCCACAGTCAATTCATTACTTGGTTCCTTTTCTTTGGTTTCATCATTATTTGCGGTTACTTGTTTGATTATTTCTTGTTTGCTTGCTTGAGTTGAATCTAGTTTGTCCTGCTTTTGCTTTTTTGATTTGGAGGCTTTTCCCAATCCTAACGGTCTCTTTGGTGCCATGATGATGATGATGATTCTGCAATAGTAAAAATTATAGCAATTATTTCTCGTTCAATTGTAGTACGGAAAGTAAAAAATTGTCTATCTATGTATTAAACACTGTCTAAACTATATCTATCTTATAACATCTTTTGAAGAAAAAAAAAATTTTTTTTGTCCGTCCCAAATCAGATGCTTTTTTTCTACGTAACTGTGAGGCTCACTCTTTGACCGGCTATGATCATGTCTATCTATATAGAAATATATATGTATGTCGGACGAATTGTCCTACAGAAGAAATCCGAAACTTTACCACTATTCAATTCATTTGTATGGCTAGGATTTAACAGTCCTTTGCTAAAAATTTCCATTTTCTCGGATACTCCTCTCAGGAATGTTTTGAAACTATCAGTTCAAATAATTTCTTCAAATATCCAGTTTCAAGTTTGAAACAACCATTGATTCATCTATCTCTGCCAAAAGAATGTAACTACTCAGAAGGTACATCATTTGAAGCTGCATTTCTCTCTTATGAAGATTTAAAGGCACTTTTTTTCTCACCTGACAACTTTAATGACGAATATGGCACAACTACAAAGGGAAGTATGATAGATAAGTTATTACAGACAAACCAGAACAAGTTTCCGATTTCTCGAATTGAATTGTTCCCAACTGATGAAGGACCAAGACAATTTAATTATCTTATCAGTGAATCTGGTACCTATTGTGTTATTTTGGATATTAAAAATGCACAACCAGCATGGCAGCAAGAGATACGATTAGGTAGTGGTGGTGGTACTTTTACTATGGATTTCATTCACTACACATTATATTCTCAATCATCTTATGGTTTTTTGACATTGCTCGAATATCACAAACAATTTATTGTTCAATTTATATACATTTATAGCTTATGCAACACTGTTATTGGTTCCTTGTCGGTATGTTTACCATACAATTATTAATGACCAGAAAAAACGAAAAGGCTGATGATAAATTCAATACTACTTTTAATTTCCAAGGTTTGTTAAACAAATATTTAATTCAAAGAAAGTTGATTGTGAGTACTTTGGGTATCTCCATGATAAGCTTATTCAAAACTGTAAAGTTGATGGTCTTGAATTCATTCCAATGGTCTTCTGTTCTTTCGATTGATGAGCATTTCCAGCTTCATATTGATGTTATCGGTCTATTGGGTAAAGTTTATGGTTGTTGGGTTATTTATAATTTCATTTTGTTGTCTAGTGGAGTTTGGTTGGGTGTTACCAGAGGAACTAGAATGATACTCTTTGCTAGAGTTACTACTGTTATTCTGTTCATTGAATACACATTAGAGTCAAATATTCCTTATGACTATTTTTCATGGATTGTTTTCTTTGAATACATCTTAATCCTTATGGTTTGCAGTTATTGGGCTCATGAAACATACAAACATATGAATAACAGGATCATTTGCAGAAAATTTACGGCTTCATACTCTTTGATTGGTGCAGTGTTCGTTTTGTATTTCATGTTGCCTGTTATTGACATTGTTTTTGAATTCCGGTTATATTTCAGAGTTTATGAATATGGCTGGAATGACACTGTAGAAGTTGTTTCGGGAGTGTTTTGCTTCATTGTGACGGCACTTATTGCATACATTTGGAGAAACATCACTTTTGTTAATAATATTATGATTTCTCATTGAGTTGATATAATGGAAATTAGTTAGTGTATTTTTAATCTTCATTATCGTAACCTGTAAGTGCTGTAAGTGCTAAGCTTTTTGTAGCTTGGCACCCCACCCCCGCTTAGAAAAAGTGTCAAAATTTTAGTCATGTGAGTGAGTAAAGTGAATGGGTGAGTGAGGGAGTATATCATCTTTTCCTTATTTTTCGACGTTGTTTATCAGATACGGGTCACTTGAAATTACCCAAGACTATTCTGGTTATAGCACTTTTATCTTGATTGGCCCTATGCAATATACATACTTTTGTTTCACTTTTCTCACGAAGCAAAGATGATCAATTTAGTTAGGTTTTGCTTGTGCATATGTGTTCTGCATATAGTACCTGCAGTGTCATCTGAGTACCATCTCCATTTTGTCGATAAAATCTCCCAGGATTGCTTTCATATTATAAATTCAAATAATTACTTTAAATATCCATTTAGACATGCTAGTGAGCCATTGATTTACTTGTCATTACCAAAGGAGTACAATTACACTGAAGGTACTTCATTTGAGGCTACTTTTATATCTGGTGAAGATTTAAAAGCTATCGGTCAAGCACCTACTCACGACGAATACCATACTCCAGACGTGAATAACAACACTTACAATGAGGCATATTTCAAGAGAGAAGATAAAATTGCAAACACCATTGATGAATTAATCAAGAATAAACAGAATAAGTGGCCAATCTCAAAAGTTGAATTTTTCCCGACTGATGAGGGGCCAAGAGAATTCATATATCGAGTTCAACAATCTGGTGTTTACTGTGTGAGATTGGATATTAAGAATCCAGAAGCAAAAAAATACGCAGTGGAAAGTAGTCTTGATTTTGGTACAAATTCCCTTTTTGTAATGGAATATTGGTTGTACTCACAATCATCGTATGGTGTTTTACCCTTGCAGGCTTATCATTGGCTTTTGTTCTATTTTTACACTTTTTTTGCCTATACCACTCTGTTAGTACTTTTTTGTGGTTATCTTTACAAAGTCATCATTAATGATAAAGCAAATGGTACTGTTTCTACACAAAGTTTAGTGAACAAATTTTTAATCCAAAGAAAGTTGATCGTTGCTATATTAGGTACCTCGGTACTATGCTTTTTCAAATTTGTGTCATATTACTCTATCAATGGATCCCCATGGTCTCCCTATAAGGATTACTACCATTATCATTATAGATTTTCTTCCGCCTACATATTTGATATCGATTTTCTCGGTTTATTGGGTTCAATTTATGGAACTTGGATTATATATAATTTCATTTTATTGTCTAGTGGAGTTTGGTTTGGTATCACGTTAGGCCACAAAAAACTAATATTTGCTAGAGTTACTGGTATTGTTGTCTTAATTGAATCCATCTTTTTTGGTTCATTTCTTCCTTACGAAACTACAAGTTTTATCCCATGGCAACTGTTTGAGATTATGGGATGGGTTATGTTCATTGAATATATAATAATACTTGGTATTTGCACATACTGGGCCTACTATACATTTAAACACATGGATGACAGAATAGTTTGCAGAAAGTTCACAGCATCTTTCTTTTTGATTGGTCTAGTGTTTGTCTTCTATATACTATTACCGGACACTGAAATACGGTATACATTGGATAATATCGCTTATGAATATCAACTGTACCACATTTTAGACCCGGTCTCAGATGTGTTTTGCTTCATCGTGACAGCACTTATTGTATACATTTGGAGAAACGTTACTTTTGTCAACAATATCATGCTTGGTAATTGATTTGTTGGCATATAAATCGAAATTGGAGTCCACTAATTGTATTATTTACCCCTTTTCAAAGAAAAAAACTATATATTGAATTTTTAAAAAAAATCGTTCAACTTCTTTCTAAGGTTAAGAAATTAACTGTAGAAACTAACTGTAGTAGTTATGAACTGAGTACGGTGTTTAACAAGAGAAAATGCCACACTTATAGTCACGTGCTGTCTTGTGATTTAAAGATAAAGAAATTTTCCGCCTTGCTTAAACGGGGATTGAAGGGAAAAAATTTTTGTTTGATGCTCTTCTCCATACATTTTGGTTGTTAATACAAACGTTCTTATTAGATAATGACAAATTTCCTTGTTTTTCTTGTATTTAAATACATATATATTTATATAATATACCCTAGTTTTTTTCCTTGTGTCTTCATTTGAATTAAATAATAAGCTAAAGAATCAATAAAGATATACACAAAAGGCAAAAAAAGACGTATAGTTATGACTACTCCACTCTCCACAGCCAGACTTTTAACAGCATTTAACTGTCATAATGAGATCCATCTTATCATTGATGATTCTAATACATTGTCAAATTTAACCATTGGTAGAATCAATAGTATCTTGGCTACAGGTGCTAAACCAATCTTGGTCAATGAGAATTTGGACAAGAGCAGTATAAATTCTATATTATTTGAATCAAATGAAGTTGATCATAAATACGAACATGAATTAGAGATTATCAATAAATCATTTGAATTATCAGATCTTGAATCGTTTGGTAGACCTGAAGTTGATTACGTTGTCGATAAAGTGTTTGTCAATTTGAGTATAACTAACAACAAAAGACAAGGTATTTTCAATAGATGTCAACGGTTGAGAATTCCAATAAACACTTGCAATTCCAATGATTTCTCTACATTTACCATGTTATCTACGTATAACAATGGTAGTTTACAAATTGGTATCACTACAAACAATCAAAGTTGTAAATTAGCCAATAGAATCAAGAGAGAAATTGTGCAAAGATTACCTGAAAATATAGATGAAATTGTGAAGACCATTGGAGATTTAAGAAAGAAAATTAAATCTGAAGACGAACACGATGGAGCCAACAATGCCACCCATGAGAGTAAAGATTTGAAAAGATCTAGATGGTTGTCACAGATTATAGAGTATTATCCATTGAGTAAGTTGGCTGATATCAGTTTGGATGATTTGACAGATGCGTACCATCAAACAGAGAAGCAAGACGTTGATGGTTCCAATGCCAAACGTCAAAGAATCAACAATGAAAGAGGAAGTATTTCTCTCATTGGATCAGGACCAGGTTCATTGTCCATGTTAACAGTTGGTGCATTGAATGAGATTTACAATGCAGATTTGATCTTGGCTGATAAATTGGTGCCACAACCTATCATTGATGTGATTCCAAAGAAGACTGAACTGTTTATAGCTAGAAAGTTCCCCGGTAATGCAGAGAATGCACAACAGGAGTTGTTGAACAAGGGATTAGATAATTTATTGAAGGGAAAGAGAATCGTTAGATTGAAGCAAGGGGATCCATATATTTTCGGTAGAGGTGGTGAAGAGTATTTGTTCTTTGAACAACATGGGTTCATTCCAAAAGTTGTCCCGGGATTATCATCGGCGTTGGTGGCACCGCTAGTGGCTAATATTCCAACTACCCATAGATCAGTCACTGATCAAGTGTTGGTGTGTACTGGTACTGGTAGAAACGGTAAATTACCTAATTTACCAGATTTTGACAGTAAACGTACAGTGGTGTTTTTAATGGCATTGAAGAAAATTGTGGAGGTGTTACCACAATTGTATGAAAAGAATTGGCCAGTGGGTTTACCTGTGTGTATAGTGGAGAGAGCATCGTGCCCCGATCAAAGAGTGGTTAGAACTACATTGGGTGATTTAATTGATGTGTTGAAAGTTGTCGGATCAAGACCTCCAGGGTTATTAGTCACGGGTTATTCATGTGATGTGTTGAGTAAATTGAAAGATGGTGAGAAGTACAGAGTGGAAGAAGGATACGATTTAGAACAAACGGGGGGATCGTCGATGACTGGTGATGGTGATAGCAATGTTGTCAACAATGAGAAGAACAATGAGAAAAGCAATGCAATTGACTCCAAGTACACTGGTTTACAAAAAATCATCAGTACATTGAGTGCCCAAGTCAACAGAGAATCCATTGGCAATATGTCATCTCAATAAGAGGAGTGCCATTTTTTTTCAACATTCCTTTACTTGATATTTACATTATTTACATCGTTTACTTATTTATTTATTTTATTTAATATACATTTCAATAAATTTCCGATAATAACAGAACACCTTAGTGAAGGAAAGAAAAAAATACGGGGTGAATTACAATGGTATTCAATTTTAGGTAAAATTAAGCGCCAATTCTTGTAAATGTAAAGGTTATTGGGGGTAGATACCGGATTTAAGTCTACTTTATTTCTAGAAGGTATCTCCGTATTAACTAACACTCTACATTGAAATAAATAAAAAAAAAACACTAACGCTAACCATTTGCGAAGAGGATGGTTAGATGAAATAAGCTATTTTTTGTGGTTTGTAAATGTAAATTCATTGGTAATTATTAGGTTAGAATTGGTTACAATGGAAATGGTTTGTTGCTATTGGTTGAAACAGTACATGAAAAGAAAAATTTAAAAAATAATAAATGGCAAACTTTATCTTGCTAATCTAAAAAATCAGTAGAGGAGGGCGAAAGACGAGTTTTCTTGGGCTTTTTAATGTTTTTGATTTTTTTTTTTTTAATATTTTTATATATATGTATATATGTGATATGAATGTATGTGGGTAATGAGTAATATGGCAAAGCATACGTAATAATCAGATAAATAAGTTAAATAAAACCGGATTAACCGAGATGTTTTGAAAAGCAAAATAGGTCAAGGTCATTTACTTTACTTTACTGGACCTAACTTTATTTAAACAAAAGCAATTATTAATTACATAGAACCCAAAAGAAAAAAAAAAACGGGACAATCCATTCGGAATTAAATGGAATGGGGAACAAAAGGGTCTTTTTTTTTTCTTCTTCTTTTATTATAAATTTCCTATCTTTTTAATTTTAAAATGAATTTAATTTAATTTTAATTGTTTTGTAAAGATATAAGTTAACATTGTCTATACAGTGTATAGTAATAGTACTGTCGGTATGGAATATGATGAGTATGTAAAAAGTGACAAATCGACTAATCGACCCAAAGAAAATAAATAAATCGACCCATCCCGCTCGCTCCAGTCTCTTCCCTCCCCCTCCATTCCCTCAAACTCAAATAAGCGCCTGTCTGGGTATGGGTCACCAATGCTCCTGCTTCTGCGCAATGAAAAACGCAGCTCAGCCAGTCAGCCAATTTTTTTGAGCCTTTTTCTTAATTTCTAATTTCCAATTTCGTCAGTCCGTCTTGGGTCTCTTTGTTTGGTACTTTTCCCGCACTTTTTTTTTTGTTTAAAATTTAAATTTTAAAGTATTGTAAATAAAATAAAAAATATATAAATATATAAATAGTTACCCTTTTGTTTTCTTTCCATTTTGTAATTTTTTTTTAGTTTTTTTAAGTTATCTTGGTTTGTGTTTTCTTTTATTTGTTCAATTAAACATTTTTAAGTTTTCAGATTCATTAGATTTCCTAAATTTTAAATATGGATTCTTCGAAAATTATTCAAATTATAATAGGTATGTGTTAACTGTTGGTGGGTCTTTTTTCTTTTAGTTGTCTCGTCGTTACTTCTACAATTTGGATTTTATGGTTGGTGTTTTCGATACATTTTAACCAATCTATGTGAACTTTATAAATGTCCCCATGTGTTCAATGGGTTTTGGTTTCAATTGATTTGTGTTTTTTTTATAACACAATTGGCGGTAATTGACTCGATGACATAAGTAAACTGGGCTTGTTTTTGCCCTTACAACACATTATATATGTATACAAATTACTAACAATAAATGGAATTGATAATGAATTCATATAGCTGTTCTATTACCACCATTAGCTGTGTTTTTGGCAAAAGGTGCTGGTAAAGATTTGTTAATCAATATTGTCTTGTGTTGTTTCATTTGGTTCCCAGGTATTTTACACGCTTTGTACGTTACCATGTCTAGCTAAAGTAATGAAAAAGGAATAAACTGTTGGTTTATTAAAATTATATATATTGTTTGTTGGTTTTAATTTAACTACGAATAACTTCTGTACCTAATATTCTTGCCTTGTTTTTCTTTGTTTACTCCTTTTTTTTATTATTATTGTTTCTCTCTATTCATGTTTTAACTTCCTTTCTTTATTTTGTTTCGTTTTTTTTTCCTCTCTCTCTTTTGTTGTTTCGTATGAACTAACTAGTTTGAAATGATTCATTTATCTTTTAATTTATTTCTTTAATTTTTCTCTTACAACAATAACACTGTGATTGTAGTGGATATATATATATAGATATATATATCCGCATTTCGAGATTTACTTTACTTTACTTTGTTTTTACATGTACATTTACATTTATATTATATAAATCTTCATGTATTTTTTTTCAATTAAACTATATACAAAGACATGACCATTAAACAAAGAAAGCGTTAAAAATAAAACCAATGATAATTGAAGAATGAGATTACAATTGTAATTCAATCTTCTAATAATTCCTTCGATTCTTCATGAAACCATTTTAATTAATCTATTGTAATTGAGGAACTAAGTTTTCAGCGATTGGAGATTTGATGAATGCAACACCAGCCTATATTAAAAGTAAAATTTAATTTCGAATGTTAGTATTTGTTAAAAATCTAGGTCTTGTCTTTAATTGTCTCTATTCTATTTTATCAACTTGATAAGTATTTCTTCACACAGAAAAGAGTTTTAACAATCATAAAATTAAAACCCTTTGCTGTAGTTTTTTCATCGAAACACTAATAAAAGGAAATTTATTAAATCCAGGATTATTTATACATACAATGAATAAACTGACATTGAATAAAATCTTGAAGTATGGAGAAGAAGTGAATGATTCACCACCTTTGTTTTCATTTGGAGGAACTTGGAAACCAGACATTGTATGTGATATAATATTTGTTATTTGTATATGATAATTTTATATATGTGTAGATATGTATTATATGTATTGATAATTTTCAATAATCTTGTATAAATTGCCCTTGTGCCTTTTTAAAAGGTGTTGAAAAACATGTTTGATTTCCAATTTGACCAAGGGAGAGAGAGACAGAGAAAAAAATCAAAGAAAAAAAAGGTCGTGTAAATATGAGAAAGAAAAAAAATCCAATTTGTATACATGAACATCTTTACACCAGTTAGTTGATTTAGGTGATTTTGATATCTCCGAAACGTTGTTTGTAATGACAATACTCAATTATCGGTCAGTTACTTGTGTTTTCTGTGAACAATGCCATATTAGTAATTCGAATTGTTCAATTTTATATTTACATTTATTTTCATATTTATTGTTTAGATCTAACACATTTGCAATTAGTTTGTCAGAATCCGAAGGGCAACGGGACTGGGAGTTTAACAAATTTATGTCCGCCACTTAGTTCCGATCCATTCATCGATACTGTGAAGTATAAAAACACTTGTCAATTCCTATTGAATAAATTTAAAATAGGTTAAAAAAGGTTAAAAAAGGAAAAAGGAAAAAACAAAAAAAAAAACAAAGAACCAAAAACAATATATATAGAAAGAAATGGTTAAAGGTCAAAGAATTCCAATTGAAGGTTCCACAGGTTACGGTTTATTGTCGTTGACTTGGACTGTCACCCCTGTTCCCAAGGAACAAGCATTTGCTACAATCAACAACGCCCTTGAAGATGGTGTTAAATTCTTCAATGCAGGTGAGTTCTATGGAGTTTACTCAAAGGATGACCCTGAACATTCGACTCCAAATTTGAATTTATTGTATTTGAAAGAATACTTTGAAAAATTCCCTGAGAATAGATCAAAGATGATCATCTCTGTCAAGGGGGCGATTAACTTGGACACCTTAACCCCAGATAACTCTCCAGAGAGTATTAAAAAATCCATTGAACACATCATTTCGTATTTCCCAAACAATTACATTGACTTGTTTGAGCCAGCTAGAATGGATTTGATCCATCCTGTGGAGGATGTAGTGAGAAGTATCATTCCATTCATTGAATCAGGTAACGTCGGTGGTATTTCACTGTCTGAGGTGAAGGGTGACACCATTGAACGAGCCAATAAAGTGTATCCCATCTCTGCAGTGGAACAAGAGTACTCTCTTTGGTCAAGAGATTCTTTGACTAACGGTACCAACGAAGTGTGTCAACGTTTGAACATTCCAATCATCGCTTATTCACCATTGGGTAGAGGGTTCTTGTTGGGTACCATTAAATCAACCAGTGATATCCCTAAGGGTGACTTTAGAGCTCGTCCAGGTAGATTCGCAAATGATGAAGTGATCAGTCAAAATTACAAAGTCGTTGAGATTGTCAATGAATACGCCGTTAAGAAACATGCAACCAATGCACAGATTGCTCTTTCCTGGATTAGAAAACACAATGATTACCCTGATCGGTACGCTAAATTTATTCCAATCCCATCATCGTCGAATTCAAGTAGAAACCATGAGAATAACACACTTGTTGAATTGACCGATGAAGAATTTGACGATATCAACGATAAATTGTCAAAGATAAATATCACCGGACTCAGATACCCAGCTCAAGCTGAAAAGTACTTGAATGTGTAAATTATGTTTATATATATATATATATATCATCAACAATATAACTAATTGTCCTGTTCTTTATTGCAACTTAGTAGAAGTTTACATAGAAGCATATAGTAAAATAGATAATGGTAAAGTTGTGCGCCAACCAAAAAAATCTCGTAATTGATTGACACACGACTCCATCCGATTTTGTTCTTTTTTTCAACACTTTTTTTCAATCAGGTTTTGAAAGACCAAAACGGTATAATGACGGGAACACTCTAGTGACTTAATAACTTGTTCCTGTTCCCTTCTTCCCGTAGAACTAATACCTATCATTGTTACCAATTATTCAATAAAACTTGGAATATTTAAATTTAAATTCCAAAATTTGGTTAACTCACACGAACACAAAACACAGAGCACAAAATGAGTTTAATAAGATCCACTCAAGTGTGTAGAACACTAGCAAGACAAAGACTACCAATCAACACAACATCATCAATCACAGCCCTAACAAGATCATTCTCTTCAACCACATTTGCCAATGCTCCAAAGAGTAAAAAAGAACAAGATGCTAAGAAATTATCAGAAAAGAGAATATTGAAGAGATTAACACTTCGTAAACAAGAAGCTAAGAAGGCACCATATTTGTCACCATTATTCATGGACATTCCATCTGCCTTGAGATATTTAAGAGCAGCAGAAGTGGGGAGACCACTAAGTGAAGCAGTTATATCAATTAATACAGCTGTGTTTAGTGAAAGAGGTGTTGCTCCATTGAATGGTGCAGTTAGATTTCCAAAGCCATTGAAGGATACAAGAATATTGGTGTTGTCATTGGACCCAGCGCAAAGAGAAGACGCATTAAAGGCCGGTGCCACCGCTGTTGGTGATTCCGGTTACATTGAAGACATTACTGAGGGAACCGCTGATTTGAATTTTGACAAGATCATTGCCACTACAGACATTGAACCACAATTGAGAAAAGTCGCTAGAATATTAGGTCCAAAGGGTTTAATGCCAAGTGCAAAGAGAGGTACTGTGACAAACAACGTTGGTGAATTGATCAAAAACAATTTAGGTACTCAACCATTCAGAGAGAGAAGTCAAAATGTTGCATTGACTGTTGCCAGATGTGATTTCACTGATGAAGAAGTGTTGAACAATATCATTGCCACTTCCAAGGCCATCAAGGAATGTGTGGAGAACACTAAATCTAAAAAGCCAATCATCATTGGTGAAACTGTGTTGACTTCCACTCATGGTCCAGGTGTTGTGATTAACTTTTAATGATATATATTACTTCTTTATTGTCGATAATCTTTATTGACTTTATTATAGTTCTTCCACATTTATCTCCCTATTCATCTCTCTTCCTCGTGTATATATGTATATATAAGATAATTTAAACTTTAAACGTTTCTTCATACTAAAGATAAAAGACAAAAGCACATCAAAAAAAAGCTTCATCGATCTAACGATAGATCGACCATCCATCATCGCCCGCACCCTTTTTTTTCTCTTTTGTTTATGTAAGAAAAAAAATCACATTGTACAATCAGACAAAAAAAACAAATAGGTGTTCATTGGGTTTACCCTTTTGATTCCCTTTCCAAACCAATAAATATAACTACTACATACCACCGATTTCATTGAATTGAATTGTCAACTTTCCTAGATACAAACATACACAATGGAGACAATAGAGAATGGAAATGTCAAGGAAGTGAAGACCTCCAAATTGGAGAAAGATGACGTGTATTGGAGAACCAAGATCATAGTATCGATTATACTCATAGCAACATTCATCGGTATCCCACTGTGGTATGCCACGACGACCATCCACAGAGAGACATTACCAGAGTTGGAAATCGATCAATTAGCACAAAACCTTCAATCATTGTTGACTTATGAGATACCCGTTTACATTGATGTTCCAAGTCCATTGTCTGGGTTGATTGACGACACACAGAGTTTGATGGATTCAACGTTTGCGCAGGAATTTGAATCATTGCCGTTGAATTTCAAGATCAAATTGCACAATGGCAAAGGTGGTGACACCGATTATAAATTACAATTGATCACTGTCGATGAGGATGAAAATGGAGGTGGAGAGTCATTGTTTATATCACCATTCGACGATAGAACCATTAAAATTTACATTACACCAAATGTGATATCGAATGGATTAGTGTCTGACTTCATCATGAAAGTGTTAACCAATGATGTGTTTGGCTCTGAGATTGGATTATTGAAAAAATTAACTGAACCAGAGTCTATCATCAAGGTTCCATTTTCACCAAAGTACCATGTGACTATTTCATTGTTGAAAGGTGGATCCACTCCAATTGGTTGGAACATTGATCAACTGTCCAAGTATTTTGTCAATTATTTGAACATTTTGAAACCTGTTGCTGAGTTTTTATTTGATTCACAAGTGGAACATTATGAGAGGTTATCGAACATCACTGAATCCTCATTGAAATTTGATTCTACCACCAATGAATGGATGTTGAAGGAATCAGACACTTCCACGTTCATTGATTACTCCGAGTGGGGGTTGGATCAAAACACTGAATTGATGCCAAGTATCAATTTCATCGTTTATGTGCCAGATGAAGATGACAAGAGTCCAATTAAGATTGAAAATTCCCAATCGAATTCATTCATTGTGCCTCAATGGGGTGGAGTCTCTATCTTCAACACTGAAAAGAGTTACCTTGACGTTGATGATTTGTTATCTACGTTTGACATTTTTGCATCACAATTGTTTCAATTGTTGGGTGTGCCAAAGGATCCAAAGTCCCCATTCATCAGAATTGACACATTGACCCGTTTACAAACGATTAGAAATTTACACAATTCCATTGAGAATTTAAGATCATTAGTGAAACTTTGCCATCAATTACCAAACATTGCCATTCCAGAGATAACGTCGGACCAGGTTAAAACCTCTATCAATTTGATCCATGATACCATTGATCAATTGCAAAAGGGCACATGGGTGGAGGCGTCCAGGTTATCATCGGAATCATTGGTGTTGTCGAACAAGGCATTTTTCCAAAAGGATATGGTGCAACAAGTGTATTTCCCCGATGAACATAAAATGGCCGTGTACACACCGTTGTTGGGACCGTTCACCACTATCTTGTTCCTTGGATTGTTGAGATTGATCAAGGAGTTACGATTATTGAAAACCCAATCAAAGGAGGAAAAGATTGAATGAAATGTTTGTGCAATGTGTATCTATGTATGTATGTATGATGTGTATATATATATATATCCAATCTAATCATAAAAAATGTATTACGTAATTAATCGACTCTATCGACTTTATCGACTATAGTATTCATCGACGCGGGTTCTCTCTTGTTTGACTTGACTTGACTTTACTTTACTTGACTTTACTTGACTTGACTTGACTTATAAAGGAAAACTTTTTTTTAAAAAACATTTACCTTAGTAGGTAGGCGTATTAAAAATGAAATTGATGAATTGCTAAGCGTTAATGTATAGTTAGTATATAAGCGTGTACACACATCAACAACATCAACGAGAATATGGGAAACCAATAAATAATATAAGAGAAAACTTATGAGAAAAAATTAGAATCAAAATCCGCCTTTATATATATATATATATATATATTGTTAATATTGTTATAATAATCAGATCTGTGTCTGTTTGTTCCTGAAATCTACAGTTACAGTTACAGTTACAGTTACAGTTATGTAAAGGGACACGTAACAACTAACTACCTGGATTCACTTGTCCCTCCCATATCAAAAGAACCCACCTAACAAAATTACTAAAAGAGACTAAGCAATTCACGCCTCCCTCCCTCTGTCCCTCCGCTCCCCCTTTGAAAATTATTTTTTTCCCCCTGGCCTGTGATGATGCTATAGTTCCCACTCACACATTCACTAAATCACCCCCTTAGAAAATGAAATCCCTGCTAAGAACGCTAAGAGGTAAGGTACACAGATCAACTTTACTACTACCACCCTCGCTACGCTACACTCTACACTACACGACCCTACACTACCCTGTTATGATTCAATGTATATATATAAAAAATTGTATTTTAAATCAATTTTTACACTAACAAATTAAACTAGCCGCCTTACTTTACTTTTTACTTGTTTGAAATGATGAATTGACATTTTTTTTTCGGTTTGGTTTGGTTTGGTTTGTTATAGTTTATTCAATATACACTATACTTCATTTCTTTTCTTTTCTTTTCTTTTCTTGTCTTGTCTTTTCTTTTCCTTTTATCTGTTACTGTGTTCATCTACAAACAAGCCAAAAAAAAAAATTAATAAAGGTACAATACAATACAATACAATTCAATTCAATACAATACTATTAAGACAAATACCGTTTTTTTTTTCAATTTAAATACTTGCATTGCAATCTTTAATACCAATTTTACCTCATCACATCTTTAACGACTGATCTTATTATATATACATACATATATATATATATATATATAATTTTAATTTAACCAATCGATCAAAATTAGAAATAAGAAAATAAGAAAATAAAATTTCAATTGTCTTATCTATTCCATTAAAACCTATCATTATTCATCTCATCCCGTCCATCTTATTCATCTCATCGATACCATTCGATACCATTCGATAAATATAAACTAAAAAGATTTCTTCATTAATTCACATTTCCAATCATCCATCTCTTTTTATTTATTTATTTATTTGATCAAACTCATATTCATCTATTCATCTATTCATCTATTCATCTATTCATCTATTCATCTATTCATTTAAACTAAGCCCCTATATACACGTTTTTTTTTTCTTTCATTCTTCTATAAATCCAAAGATTATATCAATCATCAATCATATATAAATTCAAACTGTTAATTAAAAACAACAACAACAACCTTTTTGTTTTTTTTACTATATCAATAAATAAACACCAAACCAAATTAAATTAAATTAAAATAAATTAAAATAAATTAAATTAATACAAAACCATGATGTCATTTGCTAGATACCGGAAGAAATTGTCAAAATTTGATGCATCTACTTTAATAGCTACAGGTACCGTTATTTTATTCGTATACTCTGTGTTGAAGATCTTTTATGCCACTACAGTGGTGTCTAATGTGATACCAGGTATTCCTGGTTTGGCTGGTTCTGAATCATTGAACGGACTGTCACCAACTGGTAGTGCCACATTGACCACTGGTGAATCCACGAGTACTACCACCACCACTGGTGTTAGTATCCCAGGATCATTGCAACAACAACAACAACAAGTTTATCCAAAGGAAAATGCCACCATGATGACCCTTTGTAGAAACGAAGACATGTGGGACATTATCAAATCTGTCAGACGGTTAGAGGATAGATTCAACCATAAATACCATTACGATTGGGTGTTTTTAAACAACGAGGAATTCAACGATGAATTTAAAAAGAGATTGACCAGTTTAGTCTCTGGTGAGGCCAAATTCGGTGTCATTCCAGAAGAACATTGGTCGTACCCTGATTTCATCGATCAAGAAAAGGCTAGAGTCAACAGAGAGGAAATGGCTGCCAAGGGGATTATCTATGCAGAATTGGAAAGTTACAGACACATGTGTAGATTCAATTCTGGGTTCTTCTATCAACATCCATTGATGAAGGATTACAGATACTATTGGAGAGTGGAACCAGATGTCAGATTCTTCTGTGACATTGATTATGATCCTTTCAATTACCTCAGAGAGAACAACAAATTGTACGGGTTCACCATCTCCATCCATGAATTTGAGGCAACCATTGAATCACTTTGGGGCCATGTGAAGACTTTCATGGAGGACCATCCAGAGTACATTCATCCAAACAATTTCATGAGATTCTTGTCCAATGACAAGGGTGACACTTACAATCTGTGCCATTTTTGGTCAAATTTTGAAATCGCTGATATGGATTTCTGGAGATCACCAGCGTACACTGATTTCTTCAATTATTTGGATTCCACAGGTGGATTTTTCTACGAACGTTGGGGTGATGCACCTGTTCATTCCATCGGTATTGGATTGTTTGCAGATCAAGAGCAAATCCATTACTTTGAAGATATTGGTTACAACCATGGTGTGTATTCAATGTGTCCAATCGATGAAAACATTTGGTTGGGTAAGAAATGTAGTTGTAACCCACATGATGATTTCACTTTCCAAGGTTACTCATGTGGTAATCAATACTACAGGGTCACCGGTAAGAAGAAACCGGAGAATTGGAGAGAATACAAAGGTTGATTTCTCTCTCTTCTTCTTCTTCTTATTCTTCTTCTTCTTCTTCTTCTTCAATTTTATATTATACTTTTTTTTTCATCATCATCATTATTGTGTTTTTGTTTTGTCTTGTTTTGTTTTATGTTTTTATCTTTCTCTTCTCGTTATATGTATAGCTTTAATATAACACTTTGTTACCTTATAAGTGCTTTACGTAATCATCTCAATTTCTCTATTGTTTTTTTTTCTTTTTTTTTGCTTTTTTTTGACGTACTAATTATTGATTTAAAAACAGAGAGAGAGGGAGAGAGAGATCAGTCTTTGCTTTTGTTTAATTTGTTCCTTTGTTCTATATAATTATCACAGAAGCATAGCCTCCCCTTTCCCCCCCCCTTCTCTCCCTCTAACTTTTTAATTTAATTGTCGATTGATTTATACGTAGATAGATAGATAGATAGATAGATAGATAGATAGATATATATATATACCACTTTCAACAAATAAAACAAATACAACATTTACAAACAAATACAAGCTAAACTATTGGGATATATTTATTTATTTATAAATTTATTTTTATCTTGTAAATCATGGAGATTGTGCCAAGGCTAGATTTCGGACAAGTGATTTTCCTTGAGAATGGAGGGGGGAGAGAAGAAACGTGCTCTAACTGGTAGGTAGGTAATCACTGGGACACTGGGACACTGGGTATGTCTTTACTCACGCGATTTCCCTTCCCTCTTCCCATGATACAAAAGAGGTAGGCGTGGGGTGGGGGGGGAAGTGATAGGAAGGAAGGAACACAACAGGGGAGTACCAAGTTAAAAATAAAACCACCACCGGAAAACAACGTTGGCTTTGTTTGTGTCTTCTTCATCCCATACCAAACCAAATCAAATCAACAATGAACCAATATTCAACACACGACAATTACATAGTTATGTATATAAATACACCTCCTTATTAGTTGTTATTATTATTATCCATCAAATAAAGACAAAGAAAGACAAAGAAAGGTTAATTTTTTTGCATCTTCTTCTCTTCTTTTTTTGGCTTTGCTTTGCAAGTTAATTTTCAAACAAAAAAAAATTCAAGGAGAAAAAAAAAACAAAAGGTAAACATCAAGGCTCAGTCTCCCCAGTTCTCAGATCTTATTTTAACTTGTTCTACTGTTTTTTGCCAATATCTCTTTCCATAACAGACCGGATCAGTTTTCAATTTGGTAGTGGCAAATAAGACTTGTCAACATTGAACAAATAAAAAAATAAGAAAAAGAATTTTCACTATTAAAATCATCGTCTTTAATATTAAAGATCTTGTATACATATAAATTTAGTGTTGATCCGGTTACATCCAACGATTATACAAACTGATCTGATCTATTCCATATACGATCACACGGGTATCGGTTTATTGAATTAAACCTTGTTTAAATCCGTTCAACTTTTAATTAAATAAATACACACATACACACATACACACGATGACTATCCACAAGACACTTTCTCCAACACATAACTACCATCATAGTAAATGGCCAATGATAAGGATAACAAGATTTTACTCGTCTAGAATCAAACTGTTGTTGTTTTTAATAGCATCGGTGTTGATATTGAGTTTCTATGGGACCATGAACAAATCCTTCTCGGTGACGGAATCTGTGATGACATTGAACGATCTGATAAACAACAACAACGGTACCAACGTCGGTGATTTCCATAAACAATTAGAAACGGAATTGAAAAATGTCGTGGAAGATGGACAGGGGTCACTGACCCCGATAGATGATACCAAGGTTGAAGAATTGAAACAACAGCAACAGCCACAACAAACAGAGGGAAACTCCGATGTGAATGTCAATGGAAATGGGAAATTAATAGAAGGTGAAACCACTCAAAAAGTGAGGAATCCATTAGCTGGTACTCCATTAGACAATGCCAAAAAGACTAATCCACAACCGGCACCTGTGCCAGTGGATGCATTTGGTTCCATGACAGAGAAATACCTTCCTTACGAACAGATACGAGTGGTGAAGTCCACCGGTGGTAACCCAAGCAGAGCCAATGCTACCATCATCTCCCTTGTAAGAAACAAGGAATTGTACGATATGTTATCATCCATTGAAAAATTGGAGAACAGATTCAATAAACGGTTCAATTACGATTGGGTGTTTTTAAACGATGAACCATTCTCTGAGCAATTCATCAATTTAACGTCATCGATGGTCTCTGGAACTGCCAGATACGGGATCATCCCCTTTGAACATTGGTCGTACCCTGATTACATTGATTACAAAAAGGCCAAGGACATTAGAACGTCGAAGAAATGGTCTCACATCACGTACGGTGCCAGTGAATCGTACAGACACATGTGTAGATACAATTCCATGTTTTTCTACAAGCATCCAATTCTACAAGAGTATCAATACTATTGGAGAGTGGAACCAGAGGTGGATTTTTTCTGTGATATCTTGGACGATCCATTCAAGACAATGATCGATCAGGGGAAAATGTATGGGTTCACCATCTCCATGACGGAAATCGAGAAAACCGTCGCTACACTTTGGGAAACATCAAATACGTTCTTCAACCAAACAGAGGTCCAACAGTATCTACCAAAACCAGAGGACAGTTTATTCAGATTCTTATCCGATGACGATGGTGCTCATTACAATCTTTGCCATTATTGGACTAATTTCGAGATTGCCAATTTAGATTTCTTCAAATCTCCAGCGTATGAGAGTTATGTGCAATACCTTGACCATGCAGGTGGGTTTTTCTATGAACGATGGGGGGATGCACCGGTGCATTCCATAGCAGTGTCTCGTCTATTGAGAAAGGATCAAGTACATTTATTCTTAGACATTTCATACAAACACACTGTGGCAACGTCTTGTCCATTAGATGATTCATTATTTGTCAGGGCAAGATGTACTTGTAATCCATTATTGGATTGGACGTTAACGTCTGACACATCGTGTAATGCATTGTTCATTGAAGTTGCCGGTCAACCACAATTAAAGGATGCTAGTAAATACGAGACCAAGATCAAGGAGGAGAAATTGAAAGAAGAAGAGGAACGAATGCAACGGTTGAAAGAAAGTAAGAAATTAGCAGCTCAACGAGCACAAGAGAGAAAGCAACGAGCTGAAGAAAGACGAAAGAAGAAATTAGAAGCTAAGGAGGCAGCTAGAAAGAAGAAGCAAGCCGCTGTTGAAGAAGAGAAACGAAAGCAACAACAAGAAAAGGAGAAACAACAAAATGATGAAAATAATGGAAATGGTGATAATAATAATAATGATAAAAACAACAATGATAACAGTAATGCTACATGAATGAAAATATATAAAGAAAATCCAATTTCCATTCCTTTGTTTTTTGTGACTGTATATTGTAATCATCATATAATAATTACATTTTGTTTTTTTGTTTTTTTTTTTAATAGCAATTGCTCTTTGTCTCTTTATTCTTTTATAGAAAATAAAAAATTAACTATATATTACATTTTACATAAACCATTAAACAAACTATTGTAATAACTATATATATAAATATATATATAGTTATATATAGCCAGAGCCAAAGACCGCCTCTAACGACGCCTCATAAGTCTAATCGACGCGTCGTCGACACATCAATATTAATCGACCCGTCTCAGTCTCGAACCCTTTGTTCTGTTCTCTTCCTTGTTCAAGAAAATAACGCGATTCAAGGGGGGGGGATTGGAATAGTGGGAAAAGTGGAATTTTTTAAGCGCTTTCCTTTCACCTGGCTCAGCTTCAGCTTCCTTACACCTTCTTGTAAATTACGTGTCTTTTTCTGTAACACGCGGTATGGATGGGTGTGCCAGAGCTTCAATACACAGAAGGGAATTTTTTTTTTTTTCTTTTTGGCGTTGGCGTGTCTGTAGGTAGACAGAGGTAGGTATCATTTATGCAATTGATTGAAAGAATTGAAAGAATTTAAAAGTGTGCAATACTTCCTTTTTTTTATTTCAATTTCTTTCCTTTTTTTTTATTACTTCACCCCTGTATCATTTTCTTATTGGTATTCATATAGTTGAATTCAAAAATCAAATATATTTTCACATTGAATAAATAAATAGTTGAGTTAAAAGGTTTTTGAAACTCTTACACAAAAAACTTTTTATTTTCATTCATCTTTATACCACTCCTCCTCCCTCCTCTTCATCATCTTCCCTCCCCCCCTATATTCCATTCCTTTTTTTAAAAAAAGTCATCTCATATATCAATTGATCTTTAATTAATCATTGATAATTTGAATCCATTGGTTTATTTTTCTTTTCTCTGATTTTAACCCCTCTTTGCTAAAAAGAAAAGAATTACTTTTTTTTTTTCATATATATTATCAATTTTGGAAAAAAATTAAAAAAAAAAGAATTGGAAACTATAAGAAAGATATCTATCTATATTTTAAAAAAAAATCATTTGCAATTAGAATCCTTGTTTCTTTCATTATTTTTGTTAATTGATATAGATCGAATCAAATCAAATTAAATTAAATTCACCGTATAATAAATAATTTTATAATTCAACGATAAACAAAAAAAAAACAAAATGGTGAGAGCTAATGCTAGATTAATAAGATTTGCAGTCTTTGCATGTGTTCTTATATTCTGTGGATTTATCTTATCAAGAGGTTCATCCACTTCATACAGTGTTAACACTGCTCCTGGTGCTAACACTGGTGCTGCCGCTGGTGCTGGTTCAGTGACTTCTGGTTCTGGTGCCGCTGCTGTTCCCGGTGCCGCTGCTGGTGCCGCTGCTGGTGCTGGTGCTGCTGGTTCTCCACCAGCTGTTGGTGGTCAATCTTCAAAGAAGGTTTCTAGTGGTGATAAGGAAAAGGCTACTTTCGTTTCCCTTGCTAGAAACTCTGATTTATGGGAATTGGTTGATTCTATCAGACACGTTGAAGACAGATTCAACAAGAATTTCCATTACGATTGGGTGTTTTTAAACGATGAAGAGTTTAATGAAGAATTCAAATCTGTCACTTCATCATTGGTCTCTGGTAACACTAAATATGGTGTCATTCCAACTGAACAATGGTCTTTCCCCCCTTGGATTGACACTGAAAAGGCTGCCAAGGTTAGAGAAGAGATGAGAGAGAAGAAGATTATCTATGGTGACTCTATCTCTTACAGACATATGTGTAGATACGAATCTGGTTTCTTCTTTAGACACCCAATCCTGGATGATTATGAATGGTACTGGAGAGTTGAACCAGGTATCAAGATTTACTGTGACATTGACTATGATGTGTTTAAATTTATGAAGGATAACGATAAAGTTTACGGTTTCACCATTACTTTACCTGAATACAGAGAAACTATTCCAACATTATGGGAAACCACTAGAAACTTTATCAAGGAAAACCCACAATACTTGCCAGAGAAGAACATGGTTGATTGGATCTCTGACGATGGTGGAGTGTCTTACAATGGTTGTCATTTCTGGTCCAATTTCGAAGTTGCATCGTTGAATTTCTGGAGATCAGAGGCTTATCTGAAGTATTTCGAATTCTTGGATAAAAACGGTGGATTCTTTTATGAACGTTGGGGTGATGCTCCTGTTCATTCCATCGCTGCTGCCCTGTTTTTGGAGAAGGGTAAAATCCACTTCTTTGATGATGTTGGATACTATCACATTCCATTCCACAACTGTCCAATCGATCCAAAGACTAGAAAGGAAAAGAAGTGTATGTGTAATCCAAACGATGATTTCACATTTAAAGACTATTCTTGTACCAATAAATTCTACAAGTTGATGGGACTGACAAAGCCAGATGGTTGGGAAAAGTATGGTGGTTGATGTAAATTTTTCTCCACTATATATATAGATATATAATCATTAGCATGACTTTGACCCTTTTTTCTATCTCTTTAAACTATTCCTTTTTGTGTTTTTTTTTTCTGTCTCCTTTTTTTTTTACTCCTGTGTTTTTGTTTTATACTTTTATGACAAACTCTTTTTTTTTCTCTGTCTCTCTACTATTTTATTCTCCTTTTTTTATAATAATAAATGTCTGTTTTTTAAATGCTTATTTAATAATGTAAAATTAATCGGGAAAATCTTCGCCATCAGTATTTTAAGTGGAGGTAATTTCTTAACAAAAGAAGTAAAATAATCATAAAACCACCGGTATCTTTTCTCGTATCTTATTGTTTGTTTTCCGCAGTAACTAATGAATAGAAATAAACCGCTAGTTTAACATAGTATACCAGTTTGTATACTTTATGATAATTTTCAATTTAATTTTCCTTTTTTACACTGACCTTTGTGTAATAAATATGATTACCTGTTAAAAATAACTGTAATTTATTAACAAGGTTTTGGTGATAACTTTAAAATATCTTCAACTTTTTTTTTTCAATTTAACAGCAAATTTTGCTGAGATTTTGGTATCAAAAGTGTAAATTAAACCAAATAAATCAAAGAATCAATATGAGAAATATGAAAACAAACTAATAAGATGATATATCAGTCATTATATATTAAATTACCAAACATAAACATTATTTTATTTACATCTTTCTCATAAAGGTAAGTCAAAATTTGCACATCCTTGAAAAATTTATGCTTATTATTGTACATGCTAATTCAAGCGGAACCAACATTCCTCCAAGCAAGCGTAAATGGCCGAGTGGTCTAAGGCGGTAGACTCAAGATCTACTCTCCGTGAGGAGTCGCAGGTTCGAACCCTGTTTTACGCAATGTTTAATTTTTTTTTGACTTTGATTTGAAATCCAATTTATAATTTAACTGGACACTTGACAATCGGATGCGATAGGGGGAGCTTTTAAGTACAAAAGCACACTTTATATTTACAGTAGCTAAATTACAATTAAATATACATTCAGTTATTATCATTGTTTTTTATCAAACTATTAGAACTGCCTGATACAGTACTCGTTTCTTCTATCTATTTCCAGTTCCAGTTGTTATCGATTTGTCGGTGGTTCTCCTCTGCCTCTCTCCACTACGCGCACATTTCCGCATAACAAAAGGAAAAAAAAGAACACCTTTTTGTTTGACAGTAATACACACACATTGAAAGATTATTAACAATATCAGTCAACAGTTTCTTCTATTATAAACATCAACATCAATACATCAATACATCAATTCAATGGCTCCAAAGATCTCTACAGCACAGAGAAGGCTACTCAAAGAGTACCAAGAATTACTCAAAAATCCAACTGAAGGTATCGTGGCTGGTCCAGTGACTGAAGACAATTTGTTCGAATGGCAGTGTCTTTTAGAAGGACCTAAGGATACACCATATGAGAACGGTGTGTTTAAGGCAACTATGAAATTCCCTAAAGATTACCCATTGTCACCACCTACACTGAAATTTGATTGTGATATATTACATCCGAATATTTACAAGGATGGTACGGTGTGTATATCTATTCTTCATCCTCCTGGTGATGATCCATTAATGTATGAATCTGCAAATGAACGTTGGGGTCCATTACAAAGTATAGAGAAAATCCTTTTATCGGTGTGTTCAATGTTAGCTGATGGTAATGTCAATTCACCGGCCAATGTAGATGCAGCTAAATTGTTACGAGAAGATAAAGAATCTTTTGATAAGATTGTGAAGTCTCAAGTTTTGAAGACCCTCCAGTTGTAACTTTACTATTTATTATGTACATACATACATGTCTAATTTTATATATAATAATACAATACAATGTCTAATATCTGTATTTATATAGGTTAAAACTGATTGTACCTCTTGTCACGGAAGTTAAAATGAATTTGATTCCATTTCAAACACCGAAAAACCGGTTCTTTTGGGCTTTTTTGCCGACTTTTTTTGTAAGAAAAGTGAGAAAGAGTGAGATGAACATTAAAAAGTATGAAGACAACCTGCGTGTGTTTTGTGTATTCATATATCAAATCCCTTTAATTCATTTACTGATATTCTTCCTTACTGGACTTTATTCAATCTATTGTTTAGAATTTAACTTACATCATACAGTTATTCTTGTTTGTTTCGGTTTTAGTTTTAGTTTTAATTTCAGTTTTTTTATCCTTTTCAGTTCTTGTTTAACGTCACATATATTATAATGTCCTCTACCACACCAACAAAGTCAACATCTAATGCAACTGAGTCATCCGATTTATCGATGAAACCTGCTCCAACTGTGGAACCTAAATTTGATTTGGATTTAAAGGAGTCAAGACAACAATCTCAAACACAAAAGATGCAAAAGCTTTCATCCATTGTGCTTAAATCTATATTTGTTGGTACTTTGTATGGTGCATTGTTTTCCATTCCAACTGAATTGGTGATTAGATGGAAATCACCATTATACAGATCATTTGGTTTCAGAGTCAGAGTGTTCTATCATACTATGTGTTGTGCTTATGCTGCTTCATTTTACACTGAACGTGAAGTGATGAAATTTGAAGAAAGATCAAGAATAGAGGAGGAACGTAAGAGACAACAATTGATTGAATTGAGTATCATGCAAGGTAATTATGATGCATTGAATGAAACTTTTGCTCATAGTACCAAAAGGTAAATCATTCTGTTGTTACACTGATGTGGTTATATAACTCAAAATTTTTCACTCCACTCTCCCTCTAATGACTCTTTACTTTAACGATTTGTTCTACTTTCTGCCCAATTTTTGTCTTTTTCTTTCTCTTCCTTCATTGTACATATACACATTTACGGCAGTCATGTCATATTGTAGTAATAATATCATTTTTTCCCATTGTTATTAACAATCCCTAAATTGTCTAACAGAAAATATTTATTTATTTATTTATATATAAAAGAAATCCCAAAAGAAAAATAGTAAAAGAAGCCCAAAAATAAATTAAGAAAAGAAAAGAAAAGAAAAGAAAAGAAAAGAAAACGCAAAGAATGTATTTGTAAAAAAGATTAAACAATTAAACCATTTTTTTAATTATTTAAAAACTCAGAGTAAAGAAGTTCATCAAATCCAATCCCATTAGAAAATATTTCATTAAAATCAGGGGTAGTAGGTAAACTGTTGCCGTTGGTATTATTAGATGGCAGTTTCCCAGGCATTCCCATACCCATACCCATTCCCATTCCAATCCCTACTCCTAATCCAACACCATTAGTCATATCATTGTTGGCGTTAACATTGATACCAACAGACTCATCGCCACCTGTCGTAGAATCGGTTTGTATCGATTCACAAGTTGGAAAATCATCAATGGTTTCAGGATCCACAAGTGGTATACCAGATTGTCTTAATTTGGCGTGGATTTTGTTTATCAATGCACCATCTTGTAAATTAACTCCCCAAAGGTATTTCAAATTGATGAATTTTTTAAATTTTGCGTCATTTAATAGCAGACTTAATTTAACACTGATCTCCATTAATTGATGGTTAGTGAATTCATTTAATAAAATTCCCTTTTGTGCTTCAAATTTCCCATATTTAGATATCCTATCCCGCACTATCTTGTCGTTGCTCAAACAATCAGTAAGGTAATTCATCGCAGCAAACATCCTCAATGAACTGTAGTACTTGTCAGCTAAGAATCCAGTTAACTTAACCACTGACTTCAACACTGGGATGAATTTATCAATGATTTCATTTAAAATGGAGTATCTCTCACCCTGACTGTTTTGTCTGATCAAAATGAATCTAATGACAAAATAAATAGCAAAATGGAAAAATTTAGCCATTGAATAAATGATCTTATGAATCAATAACACCGCATAACTGGATAAATCATCAACAGTTCTTAAAATAGCATCAAATAACACAGAGAATGATTCTAAAATAATGTCCAACAATCTGTGAAACTTTAAGGTATAGCACTGGATGTTTTTCAATGATTCGTATTTCACCAATGCGTAGTAGTTCACACAGGATTCAAATGTATTCACACTCAACACACAATTATAATCATCAACTGACTCTAGAAAAGATTTGTTCAATCTAGCTGTTTGGAAAGTAGTTCTCTTTAAATGGTCCAACCGCTTTAGATCTCCTTCCACGTCTATTAGTTTTGGTGGATTTTTGAAGCTCCGTAAAGAATGAAGCATTTGTCCGATCAAGTCTATGATTGGTTTGTATCTAGTCATCCTCCAAATGGTGAATTGCTCATTTGTCGCATTTCGGACGTTTCGTATTTCTGGCTTGTAAACTGGTAAAGTTTGATTAGTTTCAAAGAATGAACAGGAACTTGCCTTACCAAAATTTATAGAGAAATCCAAATCTAATTCCTCCAGAGAGAACCACATTTTCTTCCACAGATTGGCAAACCGTTTATCCGCTTCATCGTTAAGATTGTATTTTCTACATTGATATAAAAACAATGAATCCCAGCTGTAATTTAGTCCAACAAATCTTGCGGTGGACAAAACAACACCATTGTAAATGAGACCATCTTCACCTCCATTACCATCTGAATCTTCTGGGGCAATGATATGATAAAACCTAGTCAATAACACTAACTGAAATGCTAACACCGATGATTTTCTTAAACAGTTAGTACGATATAACACTAAGTTGATCACTCCCATTGTTGATGCATCGATAACCATGCCTGACAATGGAGTCGAATTTTGGCTCAACGCATTGGCAAACTGAACATCACTCAATGAAATGGACACATAAGAGATTCTACAAACCAAGAGCAATGTAGCAATGATAATTTGATTGTTTTTATTATCATCAAAGTTAACCATTGGTATAGTACCTGATTTGTCAAATGATAAAATGTCAAACAGGCCTTTCTTGAATTCGATTTCGTCGATAATGGGGAAAAATGGGTAAATCACATCGAAGAATCTATTGATGTAAATCAACACAGCTTCTTTGTTAGGAATGTAACTGACCAGCAATTTCTCTACTGATCTCATGTCTAATAAATTCAAATTCTCTGCGTGTTTTATAGGAGTATCAGTGGAGAAGTCACCGTCTTTCCGTGCCATGATCTCAGCATTTAAAAATCTTAAGATAGCATCTGTTTTATTTCTATTAGTCAGTCTAGAGTATCTGATCTTTTCTCTTCTGTCACTGTCGGGGTTAACTGATGCAATGTTGAAAATCTCTGGTACTTTACTCATAATAGGATCTCTAAGCCAGAGTAAATTTCTTTGGAAACTTCCATGAACGGTGAATCTAGTTTTCTTGAAGAAGCAATAATTTTTAGGTTCACCACTGTAAATATCTGTAGAGATACTCAGTGTGTCATTCAACGTTGGGGATTGTTCTGTTAATTCAGTTTCTAAGCTGTTGATTTTTTGCTTTAACAGTTGGATTTGATTGACCTTCCATTCTATAGAATCGTTTATTGGATTGTCAAATGTCGCCCTGTCAATTTGTAATGGTGGACTATTTGAAGTTTGAAATTCAAACACTTTAAATTCAGGTATGATATGATGATTATGGTTATTGTTGTGGTGAGTATTGTGGTTAGTATTATTATTATTAGTGATAGTGGTGGCGGTGGATGCATTTGTATTAATGGTATTTTGACTGGTGTTATTACTTGAATCCATCGATAATACACCGATTGGTACACTTGATGATTGGAAACTAGTCTGAGAAGCATTTGACAAAGATGAATTTGTATGATCATTGGGGCTCAATCCGTATTGAGACTTATTACCATTACCATTGATGTTAATGTTGATGTTGTTGTTGTGGTTTGTATTTCCTGTATGTTGATTATTAATCACATGAATGGTGTTCCAATCCTCTGGGCCGTCGTATTTGCAGCAGAGTTTTGACTTTAAACACCGTTGACAAGATGGTTTTGATTTATCACATTTGATTTTCCGTCTTCGACAGTTGATACAAGACAATGGAACTCTTCTTCTCTTTTTCTGTTGATTCTGTGGATGGTTTATATTAGCATCGGAAGTTGAAGATGTTGTTGAATCAGATATTATCAATGGAGCAGCACCATTATAATTATCTGCTCTAATGATATTAAAGGACATTTTTCTCTTCTTTCTCTTTTTTTTTCTTTCCTTTTTTCTTTTCCCCGTGAAAAGAAACAAACAGAACGCTAGATGTCAATTATATAGATGCATATAATAAGGGAATATCTTTTTTTATAATGTTTACTTTATCTAAAAGATCAGTTTTCTTGGATTATAAAAAAAACTGTTTTTGTTTTCGGGTTAACTAAAGTAAAAGTATGGTAATTGAAAATGGAAAAACTCGGTGTTTCAGTCATATTGTCCCAATTAGGTAAATACCCCGTACTGAACAAAAGAAAGGAAAAAAAAGAACAATGCGATACAATCACGTGACCATATTTATAGATAACGAAACAAAAAAGCATCCCTTCAAAAAAAAGAACAAAAGAACAAAAGAACAAAAGAACAAAAGAACAAAAGAACAAAGAGACAAGGAGTGGGGGGGGGTTGGCGTGAAAGCATTTATTTTACGTTTATACATAATTACTATTATTTATATGAATAAAAAGAACAAGAAAGAAAGGGGAAGAAAGGATCTGACAAAACAAAAGCAAAAGAAACAAATATATATATATATATATAAAAGAAATGAATTACAACATAAAGGAGTAAACATATCAAACGTAACAAACATATGAAACGGTTATAGAATCGGTGGAAACCATGTAGAAATATAGTTAAACTATTTATTTACTGGAAAATCAACCCTAGCAGCAATGAGAAATGATGAGCTCAGATGTGATGTGATGTGATGTAATGTGATGAGTTGAGTTGAGATGAGATGAGATAAGATGAGATCTATTGATTAATTGATTACTTAATCAATTAGATACATTTAATCAATCAATCAATCAATCGGTTATACATGTTTTACATTTAATACAATGGAATAAGTTAAAATAATTACATTACATATTTAATAGAAGAATCTAAGTAATAGTTTTCATATTTCGGGTATTGTATTGTCACCAGTTACTTGCACTTTTGAAGGACAAAACATCACGCAATTAAATAACTTACACAAATAGGCTAGATTCAAAAATTGTGAACCCTTCTTGAATCAATCAAGGACAAAAATCAATCAACATACATAAATCTATTTATTTATATCAAATATAGGTCAAAAAAAGACAAAATGGAAGAATGGAAGAATGTAACTTAGAAAGAATAGATGTGTATGTATGTATGTATGTATGTATGTATGTATGTATGTGTGTAAAAATAAAAATAAAAATAAAAAAAAGGTTCATTTCAACCAATGAAATCAATGAATATGAAATGTTGTGTGATTTTTTTTTTTACAAAAAAAAACCCTTTTTTCTTTCTTTCTTTCTTTCTATTAATCATCTATTACTGTACCAAATCGACCATACACTACTTCAATGATACAACACCAACAAACAACTAATTTAATTTTAACTTACATTCACTGAATTCCAGTCTCAATCCCTTCTCAGAAGAATAAAAAACCAAAAAAAATAAAAATATTAACCGAAGGTTAAAAGATGTATAAAATTTATATATATATAAATGTATATAAATGTATATAAAACACTATCAAATTAATTGTACTCTGCGTAAGGGGGAGGAGAAGAGAAGGGGAAGTGCCTTTACCTTGCCTTGCGGCGAGTTTTGTTTCTCTTGTCGTTTCGTGTCGTTTCTTTACTGTGCCACGGAAGTGAATAACTCCCGTCCCTAGTCTCTATCTAGTCTCTCTCCTTTCTCCTCTTTCGGCTGGCTCTCCTCATTTCTCCGTGTGGTTTCTTTTCCCCCATTAATTATAATCCCGGGGTAAAGAAAAAGTTATCCGATTTCATACATACATACATACATACATACATAGATAGTGAGTCTTGTAATTAAAGACCTGGAGAAATAAGTTAAAATAATGGATAAAATGTAATAAGCTGTTATAAAGATGTAGTAATTTATTGATTGTGATTATCCTTGAAGATTGAAATGTTGAATAGATCTTAAATTAGTTATAACTTTAAAATGTTTGTTATTTTTTATATTTTGCAATACATCCATCCAATCATTCCATCCATCAGTTGTGTGTATGTGTATGTGTATGTGTAAATGTAGGTATGTGTAAATGTAGGTATGTGTAACTGTGTGTGTCATCTTTTTTTTTTTTTTTTTTTTTTTTAAGTTTATACATTTACATTAACAAAATTACCGACTGATATAATAGATGGGATATATGAACCTTGCCATTAAACGTTTTTTTTTTTTGTTATTTGTTTTGTTTTGTTCCCTTTTATTGATTTTTATTCTTTAATAACTGAATCAAATCCACTGTTTTAATAATTTCTATTAATAACTAATCAATCAAAAAACAAAACAAAAAAGAAGAATTCGATTTCACATATTTAAAACTAATTTAGTTATAATTCTTTTTTTTCCAATTTTACTATACCACATACTACATAATAAAAATACAATACATAATTGAAATATATACCTTTTCGGTTTCATTCAAAAGGGCAACCAACCAACACATAATAATAACCATATATCCTTTCTAATTTTAACTCATACTGTACAATATGGTGATATCAAAGGATAATAAATTGTCGCCTCTTTTAAATCAAGATGAAAAGAGTATACACTCACATTCATTTCCTCAACCTTTGTCTTCGTCTTCGGCTTCAATTGCTATGATCAATAATGGTAAGACCGATGAGAATAATAATAATAATAATAATAATAATAATAACAACAATAACAACAATTCCTCTACTTCATCACCTACGACGATGAATACCACCACCACTACTAATACTAGTAGTGTTGCAAATACAACTACTACCACTGATTTCAAATCTCCAAAGGACACAGATATTTCATCTTCTTCTTCCACCACTGGAAATGAATTACCTCCAAGGAAAAGAAGTAAAGTCTCTAGAGCATGTGATGAATGTAGACGGAAAAAGGTCAGATGTAATGCTACATTGAACATGGCTACTAATCAAGTGATCAAAATCTGTACAAACTGTGAAAGAAACGGGGATTTATGTACATTCACCAGAGTTCCATTGAAGAGAGGTCCATCCAAGGGTTACACAAAGACCCACACACATACTAACGATGAATCTAGAAAATCTTCCATCTCTATGCCCTCAACGGCAACTGCCACTCCTCAACAGCAATCTCCTATAACGTCAACCAATTCCAGTTCAGGATTACCTCATGCGTTCCCTGCATTGATTCCATTGACTTCATCGGGTCAACCAAAACAATTACCTCATCAACAATTACCATCTCCATTTCCTCAACAACAACAACAACAACAACAACCTCCGCAGAAGCAACAACAACAACAACAACAGCAACAGTCGTCTCAAGTGATATTGCCTCCGTTGAATCTATCATCTCCATCGTCCAATGGTACTCTGTTACCACCATTACAAGACAACAGACAACGGTCTAGTTCGATAAATTCAACATCAAGTCAATCCACCACCCATGGACAACAACAACAACAACAACAACAACAACAACAACAACAACAGCAGCAGCAACAACAACAACAACAACAGCAACAACAACAAGCTAATCAGGGTTTACCCCAAGGACAACCGATCTTTTGGAAAGTTCCATATGAAATGCCATCGTTACCTCCATCTACTCCTAAATCAGGTTCAAATTCAAACTCGCAAAACACTCCATCGATACTGTCAAATTCTTCCAATTCAACGAACCACAATCGCCGTGAGTCATTGGATTCCATCTCATCGTCCATATCAGGTACATTCACCATTAATAACAGACCTCCGTCAATCGTGTTAAACTCACCGAAATTAAGAACCGGTTCCGGTATTGACTCTGTGGTCACATCCGACTCCGAGGATGATTTCTTTGCCAATAACGCTAGATTGTCAAGGGCAGGTAGCATTCAAGTTCCAATGGCACCAATGCCCAAATCCCCTCGTGGATCCTTTGTGAGGGAAACTACAATGAGTCCAATAGGGTCAAACACTAGTTTACTAAGTTTAAACACCAGAATGAGTTTCCGTGGTAACGCATCGTCTCCACCTCCACTGCCACCACAACTACCACCAACAACAACGTCATTGATTCCCTCATCGTCAAATGCTAACCCTAACATTAACCATCAACAGCAACAATTACAGCAACGGTACCTTGATATTTGCAAGGCAATCGATTTCAATTTAGATTTGTACTTTTCTAAATTACACAACCAATTCCCAATTCTTCCGGCAAAGCAAGTGATCACTGACTGTTTAGAAAGAATGGAAGTGGAGGAATACATGGTTGTCATCGAATTGTTTGCCACATCGTTACAAGTGGTTAATTCCATTGACATTAACAATGAATTTGCTCAAATTATTAAATGTTTTGAACAAGTGGCTAGTCTGTACGCATCTAAATCATTCATTTACAAAAACCAATATTCCAAGATAGTGTTCCTACATTCATTGGTATTGATGAATTACGCTGCCATTTTATCTGGTCACGATTACTCGTTAGGGTTTGGTGTATCATTTGCCATAATGAAAGACTGGATGATCTTCAAAGAGGGTTTCAAAAGTTTAAACTTTAGATGTTTGATCACTTTGTTGATTTTAGACAACATTTATGCATTGTACTTTGGTACTCCAAGGTCTTCAACGTTGGTGTCATCGATCGATGAAAATTTCTTGGAAAATTACATAGCCACGTTAAATGATCCATCGTCTTACCCAAACAACGGTGGATCAGTGGAATTTTTAAAGATTGGTTTGAATTTAATCATTTTGTCAAATTCATCCACTAATGTCACCAATGAAGATGTCAATAAACCATTGGACATTGTCATTGGCAACGATATTAAGTTTTTAAACATTTTGAAAATAACCAATGAATTGTACTCTTTTTTCTATAAATTATCAACCACGTTACAACAACAACAAGAACAACAACAGCAACAACAAAAGCAATCACCATCACTGTTGAATATCAATGATATCGATGAATTTATCTTTGAAACCGAGTTGGAGATTGTGAAAATTTGTAAGAAGATCGTCAATTTAATCGATGAACAATTGGATGATTTCGAAATTTACAAGGTTCAACCATTGTTATCGTTGATTGTATTGAAATGCTTTAAAATTCTGAAGACGTTGAAAATCATCTTAGATTCGGTGGTTCAATTAAATGTGATAATATCTAAGGAACGTAAGCAATCAGCTGGTGGATTGACTCATTCCATCATCAACAATAATAATAATAACAACACCGATAATAAGAAAAACTTACAAGAACAATTCAATCCAAGAATTCTTAAATTGACAGAATCAATTCATTCTAATTGTTCAAGATTGTTAAACACTAGATTACCAAATCAATTAGTGAAAAACTTTTTAGTCAACATAAGTAAACATGTACTTAATAATAACAATTCTGAGCCAGTGGAGGAGATTAAGTTTGTCAAGACAAGTTTAAATAATTCAGTTGATCATATGAGTGTTTTGCAAAACTGGTGTAGATCGACAAACAGTTATTTATTAGGTACAACTACGAATGATTCTATGAATGGTTGGTATTCCTAATCCAATATTTACGATAAAATTATATCCATAGTACAAAAAAAATATAAACAGAAATTTGTTATTGTCATTCATCTTCATTGATTTATCTTATTTATTATTCTCCAGCTACCTTTTTTATTTTGATCTTTCAGGAATATTTTTACTTTTAACCATGTGTATTTTTAAAAACGAAGTTTGGTAGCACTTCTGTCTCTCTCTTTTACGAAAAGATCTCTTGTATATTTCTACTCTCCCTTTCGATGACCCTTTTATTGTGTATTTTTTGTCCCGTGTACTTTTCAAAACGATAATGATAATGATATAATATTAATTTCTCTTATTGAAAAAAAGAAATACAAAATAAAATCGAAAGAAACTCGTCATAATACTAGTGTTCATAATATCTCGTTAAAGTAAAAAAACCAAGAACTCATGGGGAAAACCCCAAACAAAAAGAACAATTCAAAAAAAGAGCAAACAAAATAATAAGGAAAAAGTGTTAAAGTTATAAGAAACCTTAATAGTCATTTGATCTAGAGTTCTTAGAACCTCCAAAGTTATCATCACTGTTTCTAGAGCCAGTTGAACTGTACCCATTGTTGCCACCTTGCTTCTTTCTGTCACCTCCAAAATTATCCCTGTTATTATTACAGCCCTTCATGCCAGAGCCAGTAGAACCGTAATTAGATGAATCGTTTGAAGAATATTGTTGGTTAAACTTATCAGAACCACCTTGTGATCTATTGGCACTGCTGTCACCGTAACCTTGTTGACCAGATGGGTGTTCTTGTCCGGACTTTTGACCGGATTGGTGTTGGTTGTTGTTGTCAAACTTATCGTGAATCTTATCCATGAAACCAGCCATTTTATATGTAATATTTATTTGAAGTAATGTATTTAATAATAATTTGTTATATTATAACTATATAGAGAGACAAAATGATCTTTTGTTTTATTTTAGCCCACTCTCAGTATATCCATAATTGAGAAGAACAAGAGGTATTTATACACCTCTATGATGCCACCATTTCATTCTCCCTCGTTTCCACAACAACACCGGTTTCTATAAAAAGGATCATATAACAAGTAAGAGTTGATATTACATCGTAACGATACATATGCTGATACTATGCTAAACAAAAACTAAAATGCTGTGTTATGTGCTATGATATCACCAGTACATGTGTCACAATTGCAATTACAGTGGATGGACATCATGCACGTAGTTAAAGTTAAAAATGAATAATGTACACAGATAACTTTTACAATATATTTAACCCTTTTGTTTCAAAATGATATGAATAAGGGTGAACAAGAGTAAAAGAACAGGTTAAACGTACAGTACCCTATCTTTCTGCCATAAATGAGAGAAGACTGCGACGACGGGTTTTTTTTTATCAGCGGAATTCTCCTAATCCTGAATTCAAAGTAAAACAAAGTTAAGAAGAACGGTGTTTACTGAACAAACAACTATTATTTCTATTCAATTATAAAGTCAATTATAATTAAAAGATTGTGTATTGCTATAATAAATATATCTCTTCAATCATCTATCACATATTTTTGCTGTTTTTTTTGTTGTTGTTCTTTCTGTTACTGGAGTTTACACATTACTGAATCTTTTGTTTCTTTTTTCCTCTATTAATGTATGCTAAATAAAAAGTTAACATTGAAAATGGTACAGAAATTAATTTTAAATCCTAAAGCATCTAATGAAATTCAAATTAAAGGTGTCATCTTTGACATGGATGGTACATTGACAAAGCCACAGACTTATATGTTTAAGGAAATGAGAGAGGCATTAGGTATCATTGGCCAACCAGTTGACATTTTAAAACACATTGAATCATTGGATGGTAAGGAGAAGGATGAAGCCAATGCTAAAATTCAAAAGATTGAAGAGGATACAATGTTAAAGATGGAACCACAAGATGGATTGTTTGATTTTTTTCAATACATGAGATTGTCTGAACCTGAAGTGAAATTGACCATTTGTACTAGAAATTTGATTAAACCAGTTAACCATTTATTATCAAACCATTTGCCTGATTTACAATTCAATGAACCCATAATAACAAGATCATTTGAACCACCAAAACCATCACCGAAACCCTTGTTATACATCTCTGACACTTGGGGGATTGACCCAAAGAATTTAATCATGGTTGGTGATTCTAGAGATGATATGTTTTCCGGATTACGTGCTGGGTTTTCACTGATTTTGTTAAAACATAAAGACAATAGCCATTTAGTTGATGAGATTCCTCAAATAGATTACGTTGTGGAAGATTTCAGTGAATTGTTGAAAGTTTTGAAGGATGGATTTGAAATTAAATCAAAGATTGACGATGTCAATGCTAAAGATTTTGGACAATGATACGGTTAATTTTTTTACAAAACTTTTGATAGATTATTTCTTTTATAAACACTTTTAATATTATTAGAGTTTCATGCATTATCTTTATTTTTTTGTAATTATGAAAAAGAAATAGTAAAGTTATACAGTGTTTTCTATCTTAAAGTGTATTCACCCGTAGCTGTGAGATACTTCACTCCTTTGAATGGTTTGACATTATTGGCTAATCCCTTCAACACGCTTAGTGATCTTACCTTAATGTTACTTGGAAGACTTCCCTTGTTTTTGTAACTGACAGTAATAAATTTCGGTTTAACAGTTTTTCTTTTTTTGTTGGAATCATCGTAAACGTCGTGCAACAAATCACCGGAATCATCATTATAATCACCACCGTCTTCATCGATTAATTTCCCTTTAAACACACAAGATATACCAGTGACTTGTTGCTTTTCGAATTCCCATTCATATTTACCGTTCTTGAATTGTAAATCACCATGAGTCAATCTTAATGTCTTTAAAGAATAACACTGACGGGAAGCATCTCCATCATCATTGGTGGCATTGATACTAGGTGGGTAAATGTCAATTTTCAAATCTTCAATGAATTTGACAGAATTCATCAACTTGATGTTCAGTTTTATCTCAAATTCATCCTTATTGACCCCAAGATCCGTTATAAATTCGACATCGACCATGCCAATGTTATTCCATATGTTACCGTATTTAGTAACACCACTGTCTAATAAATTTATTTGGTAATCCATCAACCGGAACTTATCATCAGGCGGGACAAATATTAAAGTGTCTTGTCTGTTCACCCATTGTTGTAAATCAACACATTTATGGAACGACGGGATGCCCAGATCACCACCATGTGTTAACAATAGCTCAATGGTTGGTTTGCCTGATAGGGATGATTTGAAATCAATTTTCCCATCAATGTACGCTAACAATGGTTGTGACCGTTGGTGGAATCGTCTCTTATTGTCGGTATTATAGTAAGAAGACGATTTACTATACGTGAAATCATCGAAGTTTAACCTAGTTGCAGGTATTATCAAGTTTATCGTCTCTGTGATGTCTATAAACATTTCATTCTGTGTGGTTTTCATATTGATTTTCCTCCAAGGTGTTGGATAACCAGATTTTTCCAAAATAGATGTAGTCATTGACCCATCACTGTTGAAACCGGCACCACCTTGGAACGACGATGAATTTGAACCGGAAGAAGAGTTAGGCAGAATAGATGAGCTTTGAGCAATGGTATTGATGGAGCTCTGTGCCGATTGTTGTAGTTGCTTTGTGGTGTTTAAAATCTTCTTGATGATGCTGTTGTTTGGTAATAATTCCTGTAATTGATTTAAATCTGTGATGAACGGCACAGAACCATCGATCAGTTCTTGTAGAATCAACATCAATTTATGCGCATTGTTGGTGATTCTTTGAGACGATAATTTATCCGTTTCAAGGAACACTTTACTGATTTCGACAAATTGATCAATGAATTGGAAATACTGTAACGGATTAACATGGTTGGATAACTTCACTGTTGATTTTTCAGTTTTATCTTTCAAGTGATTACCATTAGGGCCAATTTGCTGACCCTCCTCCTGGTCATCTTTGTCTTTGACTTCGTCACCCTCATCATAATCATCATCATTATCATCATCATCATCTTCTTCTTCTTCGTCATCCTCATCATCACTGAACACTTCAAGATAATCCGGAACCACTGATGATAACAGTAAGAAAACCAAGGACCCCTTCTTACTCCAAGCTATTTTCCAATGAGAATCTAATTGAACGATTGGATCCAAACTAGCAGCATCCGATTGACTAAACACTGATACAGTGTTAGCGATGTCAACTTTAGAGTTTATAGATGCATTTCTTCTCTTGGATTCCAACTGGGAGTATATGTAATTGAAAGTAGGTGTTGAAGTATTCAAAATATGTTCAAATATCGGAGTGCTACATTAATTGATGTAATTTGGGTGGGAATGTTAGTAAATCAAAGCCATTTGAAATGGAAAGAAAGAATCTCTTCTTCTCTTCACACAATTCAATCAATAACACATACTCTTTCTCATCTATAATGTAAAACGAATCAATGAACCCCATCTTTTGCAAAGGAGTTTAAATAACTGATGTCAATAACTGATGTCAATTCAAGTTGATTTGCCATTAAAATTACTTATCCACCTATTGTAGTGATACACTTACATAGTGAGAGTGAACCGTGTTCTCTTTTAATTTTAACAAAGCGACGACTTTTTTTCGTTTTTCGTTTCGCCGATTTTGGAACCAACTTTTTTTGAAGTATTTAAAGAGAGCGATTTCCTTTGTTTGTTGTCAAAACGAGAAGAGAAGAGAAGATAGACGATAAACGACAAATAACAGCTTTATATATATATATATATATATATATATTACTACCATCACTATCGGTTTTACACACAAACACATTGAATTGATTAGTTCCCTGTGGTATCATTTTATATCTTGGTATTGATTGAACTGAATTGAATTGTTTTTACATTTGTCATTCAAGTTTCCAAATTTGAATCAATTATTAACATCTCCTTGATTTTCGTTGTGATCTGGAATTGATCACAAATAACAATACAAACAACGAAAACATTACAATTTGTACAGTTTTAATAAAAGTTATTTTTATAGACCATAATTGATTTGACTCATCAGAACAAATTTGCCATTTCTTTTATTTTAACATTGTACCAACATACAAAAAAAACACGAACCTTAACCCACACACACACACACACACATACACACACACACATCTATATACACACCAATAATATGTCCAGATTAGAAAGATTAGTGGTTCTTTTAGAAACTGGTTCTACACGGTTTATCCGAGACACTGCATGTGATCAATTGAGCGATTTGGCTAAGCAACATCCAGAAGAGATTCTTAATTTATTGTCAAGAGTTTACCCCTTTCTACGAAACAAGAAATGGGAGACAAGAGTCTCTGCCGCTAGAGCATTGGGTGGTATAGTATCTCATGCACCTAAATGGGATCCTAATGAAGATGATTATCAAATGGAGGGTATTAAGACAGAGGATATTAAGACAGAGGACGAGGATAATGATGAATACTCCAAGATCAAAAAGGAGGAAGAAGAAGAAGAAGAAGAAGAAGAAGAGGATGTATTGGATTTGAAGAAATTGATTGAAGAATACTCTGATGGGTTGGTTTCCTTTGATGATTGGAGTTTACCAGAGGTGTTACAATGTGGAAAGGTGTTGTTGGCTAGTTCTGGTAATGAATTTAACGCCTTTGTGGCCCCTTCTACGGATAATGACTCTGAGGATGTGACAAAGAGACGTAAAACCATACTCACAGAGAAACTAGGCTTAGATAAGCAACAACAAGACACTGTGAAAACTGAAGATGGCGAACAAGTACAAGTGAAATCTGAGACATCAGTGAAAACAGAAGAAATTCCTAACCCAACTGCCAAGCAACAATCGCAACAGCAATCTGCTAGAATGAGAGCCATGGCAAAACGTAAGGCGAAATTTGCCAGAACAAACAGTTCAAGAAACCATAACCCAGTGGATTTGTCACAAAGTTCTGTGAGCAGGAAATTAAAACAGGAGGGAAACGTTAAGGACGAAAATGATTCTGAATCTTCCACAAGTACCCCAAACACTCCGAACATTGACATTACCTCCCAAAATGATGGGTCAAAATTAGTTGTGGAACAAAAAGTGCCCCAAGTGTCTCCCATTTTACAGGAACATGCCAAGTTTGCCCGCTGGGTTTGGCAATTTCAAGGTATTTTTGAACTATTAGCAAAGGATTTATTCAATGATGTCTGGGAAATCCGTCATGGTGCAACGATGGGGTTGAGAGAGTTGTTGAAGAGTCAAGCATACGGTGCAGGTAGAGTGAAGGGGAAAACTAGAGATGAAAATGATAGAAGAAATCAAAGAACCCTGGAAGATTTGTGTGTCAGATTAGTTACATTGTTTGCCTTGGATAGATTCGGTGATTATGTGTCTGATACTGTCATTGCTCCAGTCAGAGAAAATGCTGGTCAAGCATTTGGTGCATTGATTCTACATTTACCTGAAGAGACTGTCTTAAAGGCTTTTTACTCTTTGGTGACTCTTATTAAACAAAACCCAGAAGAATTGGGACTGAAGATTCCCTGCTGGGAGGCTAAGCATGGTGGCATGCTTGGTTTGAGATACTTTGTCAGTATACGTGATGATTTGTTCAACACACACCCTGAATTGTTAGAGACAACAGTTGATATGGTTCTCCATTCTCTTAATGAAAATTCAGACGATGACGTTCAAAGTGTTGCTGCTGCCACATTGATCCCAATCACACATAACTTGGTTGCCTTGAAAGTTGACCTTGCGTTACAAGTCGTTAAGGTGATTTGGCAAGGGTTAACTGATTTGAAGGATGATTTATCTGCTTCAATTGGTTCCGTGATGGATTTATTGGCAAAATTATGTTCTCACCCTACTGTGTTGGAAAGAATCAAGGAATACGCTGACCAAGATACTTCATACAGCTTCAAGAATCTGATTCCAAGATTGTATCCATTTTTGAGACATTCCATTAGTTCAGTGAGAAAATCAGTGTTAAGAACACTACAAGCATTTTTGAATATCGATGATGATGCTGTTAAAACCTGGATAGATGGAAAAGCATTTAGATTGATCTTTCAAAATTTACTTATGGAACAAAATTCGGGGGTGTTGAAATTATCCATGGAAGTGTATGAATCTCTTGTGTCGGAAATTTTGAAGGGCACCCATGGTGAAATGAGTGAAATCTTTTCAACTCACGTCAACCCACTGCTATCATTATTAATGACACCAATTGGTATTGCCAGATTTAATTATTCCATGAATACGAACTACATTCTACGTCCAAGTGGCCATACTTTAACTGCCCGTGATTTACCTTTGACTGGATACAATATTGATGAAGAAAAGGTTAAAAACAAAAAGAGAAAATCAATTGAAACAAGCTCCACCAACGGTGCAAAAAACAATACCCATAACAGTATTGGTATTCCTGAATCAGAATACGATATGAAAGTTAACATTGATGCTCCAGTGATCAATGGTGATATCACTCTTGTTGGTTTTGAAGTGTTATTAGTGTCTAGATTAACTAGTGCGAAGGCAATGGGTAAGACACTTGCTGCATACAGCAATACCTCTGATTTATTGCCTATCTTCAACAGATTGTTAGAGTTTTTGAAAGATCCCCATGTTACTCCAAGATTATTTGCCTCAATTATTTTAGATGAATACATCACTGAAGTTAAAAGGTTATCGAAAACCGTTGATAATCAAGTTGTTGATTTATTCAATCCTGTATTACACGAGACTTTAAACGATCCTGAGACTTTGCCATCATTCCGTGAATTTGTTCCAACTCTGAAGGGTTTGAGAACACAATGTTTACAACTGTTCCAAGTTTTCAGAGAACAAGGTAAGGTTTCTGCACACAAGATTCCAACTTTGGCTGTGTTGGTGCAGGGAGAAAAGGAAGCTGGTCCTGATGCATTTGGTGTTGACACTGCTGAAAAAGTGGTCAATGAATATTCCGAAAAGCTGTTGAAGGGTATGTCAGCCGTATACAAAATGGCATCTCTACAAGCTTTGCAAGATGCCAAGCATAGAATCAACATGGCTATCTCCGAGGCTAACGCTACAAAGGAGGCTAGATCGATTGGTATTTTGTCATCTTTTGCTTCTTGTTCAGTTAATTTAAGTGGCTTACCGAAGAAATTGAACCCTATCATCAAGGCATTAATGGGTAGTATCAAAAATGAGGAATCTCCATCTCTTCAAAAGAGAACTGCTGAAGGTATTGCTCAGTTAACATTCCAGTTAAACAGTAACAATAAGGGCAATGCTGCTAATAAAGTAATCAAAAATTTGTGTGGTTTCTTATGTGTTGATACATCTGAGGTTCCTGAATTTGCCCCTAATAAGGAGTTTTTTGACATTGTTTTATCTTTAAGAAAAGACGAACCATCTACGGATCCAATTGAAATCGCTGCAGCTGAAAAAGAAGTTTACTTTGCCAAAATCAAGAGACGTGGTGCTAAAATGAGTCTTGAAAGACTAGTGGAAGAATACCACACAGAGTTATTTGAAAAAGTTCCTAAGATTAAGAGTTTGATGTTTGATTCCTTATCAACTTTTGCAGAGTCTGAATCTGACATAGATAACGAACAGGGACAGGCTGTAATCGACTCATTGGAATTGATCAGAACATTATTCGGTAATCTCGACAGTTCATTGCGTACCCAGATCATTGATAAATTGGATGTTTTGGTAGTTGGTCTTAAATCCAAATACTCTGTTTTCCGTTATTCCTCTGCTAAGTGCTTTGCCACAATATGTGCCACTGTTCCAACCATTGGATTTCAGGCTTTAGTGAAGAAGATTTTGCCTATGTTGAATAATGGGTTAGATTTGAAAGAAAGACAAGGTGCCATTGAATGTATTTACCATCTATGTAATATCATGGGTTCTGATATACTACCATATGTCGTGTTTTTAATTGTCCCTGTATTGGGTCGTATGAGTGATGCTAACAATGATGTTCGTATCTTGGCAACAACTACATTTGCATCTATCATTAAGTTGGTTCCATTGGAAGCTGGTATTCCGGATCCTGTTGATATGCCTACTGATCTATTGGAAGGAAGAGACAGAGAAAGAGATTTCATTCAACAAATGATGGATCCAACTAAGATAAAGCCATTTGAATTGCCTGTTACTGTGAACGCCACTTTAAGAAAGTATCAACAAGAAGGTGTTAATTGGTTAGCATTTTTAAACAAGTACCATTTACATGGTATTCTATGTGATGATATGGGATTAGGTAAGACATTGCAAACCATCTGTATAGTGTCTAGTGATCATCATATGAGAGAAGAGGCATTTGCGAAAACTGGTGCAATCGAATCAAGAAAGTTACCAACTTTAATCATTTGTCCTCCTACGTTGATGGGGCATTGGGAACAAGAATTTGACCAATATGCTCCATTTTTGAACGTGTTGGTGTATGCTGGATCACCATCCATAAGAAGTGGATTAAGATCTCAAGTCAATAAAGTTGATATTGTTGTCACTTCTTATGATGTTGTTCGTAATGACGTTGATTTTATCACTAGTATTGATTATAACTATTGTGTTTTAGATGAGGGTCATATTATAAAGAATGCCAATACCAAATTGACCAAATCTGTGAAGAGAGTCAATGCTGAACATAGATTGATTTTATCTGGTACTCCAATTCAAAATAATGTTTTGGAATTGTGGTCTTTATTTGATTTCTTGATGCCAGGCTTTTTGGGTACTGAAAAGCAATTCCATGATAAGTTTGCAAAGCCAATTGCCTTGTCTAGAACCAATAAGGGTGATAAGGAGCAAGAGGCTGGTGCATTGGCGTTGGAATCATTACATAAGCAGGTGTTGCCTTTCATGCTGCGTAGATTGAAGGAAGATGTGTTGTCTGATTTACCACCGAAGATTATCCAGGATTACTATTGTGAATTATCCAATTTACAAAAGCAATTGTATCGGGATTTTGTGAAAAAACAAAAGAGTACCATTAAGGATGATTTACAGAGCTCCGAGAAGCAGGGAAAACAACATATTTTCCAAGTGTTGCAATACATGAGAAAGTTATGTAACCACCCTTCATTAGTTTTGACTCCTAAGCATCCCCAATTTGATGAGGTTATGCAATACCTTCACCAATCAAAGATGGATCTAAGAGACATTCAGCATGCACCAAAGTTAATGTCTTTGAAGAACTTGTTACAAGAATGTGGTATTGGTGTCACTGGCAGTGGATCAAATGATAATGTGATTGCTCAACATCGTGCGTTGATTTTCTGTCAAATGAAGGACATGTTGGACATTGTGGAGAACGATTTATTGAAGAAGAACATGCCAGGTGTTACATATATGAGATTGGATGGTTCCACGGATCCAAGATTCAGACAAGATGTTGTTAGGAAATTCAACGGTGACCCATCAATTGATGTGTTGTTATTGACTACTAAGGTTGGTGGGTTAGGTTTGAATTTAACTGGTGCAGATACAGTTATCTTTGTGGAGCATGATTGGAACCCAATGAATGATTTACAAGCAATGGATAGAGCGCACAGATTAGGCCAAAAGAAGGTTGTTAACGTTTACAGATTGATCACCAAGGATACATTAGAGGAGAAGATTATGGGATTACAGAAATTCAAGATGAATATTGCCTCCACTATTATCAACCAACAAAATTCAGGATTGGCATCTATGGATACAAATCAATTGTTAGATTTGTTTGATGCCGATGATAAGAGTGGTATGGACATTGACAAAGCCGGTGATAACGAGGAATCTTCCAATGGTGATTCCAGTGGAAAGGGTAAATCATTGTCCAATGGTGATAAATTGAATGAACTGGGTGAGGTTGTTCCAAATGACACTGGATTAACAGGTAAGGCAGGATCTGCTGTGAATGCATTGGCTGAACTTTGGGATGAATCTCAATATGAGGAGGAATACAATTTGGATACATTTATAAAGACATTACGTTAATGAAATAATTATTCATCGGTTATGCTTCCATTCTGAATAAAAAAACTCACATTGTATATTAGGATTGTTGTTTTTTATCTTTATGCACATGCATATTTTTATTTGTCTTGTTATAATTATTACTATTCTTAGTTTGTTTTATCTTTGTAAAACATAAACCATTATTGTACGGTGAAAAATATGCCGATGGAATTTGCGCTTTTTTTTTTACGTGAGTTAGAATTTAATTTTTCATTGAGAAAAGAAAAGAAACAATCCATTATTATTGACTTTCCTTTTATTGTCCACAGTTCCGGTTCTTTTAGATTAGAACAATAACAAGAATGGTGAATTTGAGTTTGATTCTATTCCGGTTATGTATATGCATTTTGCATATAGTGCCTGATATCTGTGGTGCTCGGCATAAAAGTGCTCGTGATAAAGTAGTTGAGAAATGCTTTTACATTACGAGTTCAAATAATTTCTTAAAATATCCAATTTCAAGTTTCAAACAACCACTGATTCATCTATCATTGGGGGAAAATGGTTACTCGAAATTTACATCATTCAAAGCTACGTTTATATCTGGCGAAGATTTAGAAGCAATACTTCACTCTCACGACAACTCTAATGAGCTATCTAAAACTGGTAATTTAAAGAAGAAAACTACACTTGCAATAAACAATTTACTGCAACAAAAACAAAATAAATATCCAATAGCCCAAGTTGAATTGCGTCCAATTGAAGGTTCAAGGGAGTTTAATTATCCAGTTCATGAATCAGGCACATATTGTGTGATGTTGGATATTGACAAAAAAAAAGAAGACAAATCCAAGAACCATATAGGTAATGGAATCAGTGTATCTGCAATCTCAGTCATTAAGTATGATTTATACTCACAGTCCTCATACGGTATCCTGCCGTTGGATACATATCATTGGCTGGTGTTCTATTTCTACAACTTTATCGCTTATACTGCATTATTATTGATTCTTTGTCGTTATATATACAAAGTCATCATCAATGATAGGGCAAATGCTACGATTTCGAAAAAGTCATTGTGGAATAAGTTTTTAATCCAGAGGAAATTAATTGCAGGTATTTTAGGTATCTCCATGTTAAGCTTATTCGAAACAATGAACTTAATCAGGTTGAATGGGTCACCATGGTCTCCCGATACAAGTTATAAACACTTTGGGTATTATTCGTATTACATATTTTCTATTGACTTTCTAGGTTTACTGAGTACAGCCTACGGAACTTGGATTGTATATAATTTCATTTTACTATCCAGTGGAGTTTGGTTTGGTATCACTATTGGAAATAAGAAATTACTCTTTGCTAGAGTTACTGCTTTTGTTATCCTATTTGAAGTCATTTTGTTTGGACCTTTTTTTGCTTATGATTGGTATAATGTTTTCTCGTGGAAGTTACATGTGTTTTTGAGTTGGGCTATTTTGATTGAATATGTGTTAATACTTGGTATTTGTACATACTGGGCTTACGATAATTTTAAACACATGGATGATAGGATAGTTTGCAGAAAATTCACGGCATCTTTCATTTTGATTGGTTTGGTGTTCGTCTTCAATATGTTGTTACCACGCACTGAAATCCGTTTGCATTACATGTTGAATCCAGCTTCGAATGTGTTTAGCTTCCTTGTTACGGCATTTATTTCATACATTTGGAGAAATGTGACTTTTGTTAACAATAAATTGATTTGATATGGAAATCAATTAGTTGTATTAATTTCAATATAGGAACTTTATTATAAAGTAAAACCTTTAAGAGATCCGAATGTAACCTTCATTGTCTTTAACTCATCGAAGATATAACCCTGTCAGGCAAAATGAACACCGAAGTCACGTGATGAGACAATTTTGGCATTTCCTCTAAGGGGTATACATATGTCCAACATTCCCGAATGTTTTCCCGAAATCATGTAAAACGCAACTATTCTTATATATTAATGTTGTTAAATTGTTAATTTCCATGTCTTTTATCTCTCTATGTATGAATTTTTTCCCACCTTGATTTTCAGTTTCAATAGACCACTATGATAACGGATTTAGTTAGAATTTGGTTTTGTATATGTGTTTTGTATATAGATTATGTGGTCTCTTCAGATTACCAATCATATTACCCTGGAAGAATTTCCCAGGAATGCTTTCATGTTATAAGCTCAAATAATTTCTTCAAATATCCAATACCAAGTTTTAAACAACCATTGATTCATTTATCAGTGCCAAACGAATACAAATACCAAAAAGGTGCATCATTTGAAGCTACATTTCTATCTCATGAAGATTTAGATGCGGCCATTACTGAAAACATTAGAGAACCAGTAGACTATACTTACTCAGCAGATGCATCATTCACCATAGACAAGATAATCGTGACAAACATTAACAAATTATTAGAAACCAGACAAAATAAATTGCCAATTGCTCAAGTTAAGCTGTTCCCAAATGAAGGTCCAAGAGAATTCAATTACCATATTAAACAATCAGGTTATTATTGTGTTATATTGAATATTACGAATGGAGAGTTGACCTTAGAGGATGATGAATATGCTGTAGCCTTTCTTAAATACACTGCATACACATTATATTCACAATCATCATATGGCACGTTACCCTTGGATGAGTACCAATGGCTTTTGTTTGATTTATATACTTTTCTTGGTTACACAGCCATGATGTTGTTTCTCTGTTGTCGTATTCACAAAGTCATCACCAATGATAGATGTAATACTACAATCTCGATAAAGTCTTTGTTAACCAAGTTTTTAATCCAGAGGAAATTGATTATTGGTATGTTAGGTATTTCAATATTAAGTTTGTATAGAACTGTGACATTAATTATTTGGAATACATCTCCGTATTCGAATCGACTTGTTGTTTCTATTAAACCGTATAGCATGTTTAATTTCAGTTGGGACCATCTATTAAATGCAATTTATGGATCTTGGAGTATATACAATATCATGTTACTGTCTAGTGGGATATGGTTTGGTGCTGGCGAAGGGAATAATGAATTAATATTCTCCAGAATCACTGCAGTTGTTCTCTTTGTTGAATACCTCCTGGGTAAATGTGTTGATCTAGAAAATATCATATGGGAATATCTTCCTGTTGAATTGAAGCACAGATATTTTTCAAGTCTAGATATGCGACGGGTTATTTTCATTGAATACATGTTAATCTTTGGTATTTGTATGTACTGGGCTTACGACACTTTTAAACACATGGATGATAAGGTAATTTGCAGAAAATTCACAGCATCTTCCATTTTGATTGGTTTGGTGTTTGTCTTCTATATACTGTTACCGAACACTGAAATTCGGTATACATTTGATAATATTGCATACGATCACGAGTTACAGTACTTGTTAGACCCAGTTTCAGATGTGTTTTGCTTTATCGTGACGGCACTTATCACATACATTTGGAGAAATGCAACGTTTGTTAATAACATCATTGTTGCCAGTTAAATATGTTTATTAACAAACAAAATAACACCATAAACTCAACTGTGGCAATTTACTCTCTATAAAGTTATTTAAACAAAGTAAAAAACAAACATAAAGCAAAAATAAAACAAAACACTGTTTTTTTTTCCCCAGTATAGTAAGTAAATGCATGTTGAAGAAATTCTCAATCAATTAAACAAAAGGGGAACCCTGCACATTTATGAAAAAAACAATTTTATTTTTAAATGTTTTTGTTTGGCTGATTTATATTTTAATTTCATAGTACAATTTTACAATTGGTTGAATTTGTATTTGCTCAAATTATTTCGTTTAACAAATGTTAAATAAAGTAAGTGAAAGAAGAGAGGAAACGACTTACATACACTACAAGTAGAGACAGAGAGAGAGGAAAAGCCGTTTTTTTTTTTTTTGCTTTTTTTTTGTTTTTGTTTAATGAAGTTAAATAATTTGCTCGTTTTTTTTTGTTTGTTTTTTTGTATGTGTAATTCCAGCTGGCGGGAGGTGGAGGAAGGAGAGGGGTGCGTTTTATGTGTGTGTTTAGTTCAGGTATTTTGTAAGATTTGTCTGGTGAACCCTTATTTTAGGAAGTCAGTGAGGTGTGTGTGTAAGGGTGTTTCTAAGATTACTTTTACAATACTACTACTACTGTTGTTGTTGTTGTTGTTGTTGTTGTTGAACGGTTTATTAAAATGAAATGGTACTGGTATTGTCATTGTCATTGTTGGATTTACTTGGATTACACCTTTTGTATGTAGTGTGCTAGCAATCCATCCATCCATCCATCAAAGGGCAGTACAGTGGGAATTAAAATCAGAAATAGAATACAAATTACAATAAACTTATACTTTTTCAAGGCTCATTGTTCCTTTGTTTCCTTTGTTTCTTTTGATATTTGCTCGTTTTTTTTTTTCCAATACATAGTAAAGTAATCTTCTATGTATGTATTTTACTTTTTACTCATTCTACTTTGATTTAATCTGATAATGCAAGGAAAAATTAATATTGGATGATGATGATGGTTGGATTATATGTATATATATATATACCTTGACAATTCCATCTCTTGAATTATTCCATTTTTGGATTGGGGTTACGTACCTTTCCCTATTTTCCTTTCCTTTCCTTTTCTGTCTTATCTATCTTTCAGGGGTTCTCATTCACACGACACAAATGAAGATCACAATAACTCCACAGAGGATACTGTTCCTTCTTATATCATTTATTCAAATCTCATCAGGTTTAGTCATCTACGATTCCCATGTTGCATCATCGTGTATTTACTTTCTTCGGAAGAAAAATTGGGATTGCTCTGCAATGGGTGGTCACATGTCATCGTCCACTTGGACTTGTCAATGCATGAACGACGATTGGTTGGGTTCCATCACTAATTGTATCCATGATTACTCCAATTCCACCCAGGAGATGAACCATGGGTACCATCACATTGTGAAAAGATGTAACGTGAGAGCATCGACTAATTACACAGTGGATTCTATGAAACAATTCCAACAACACTCTGCTAATTCCTTGCAAAATGCATCGTTGTTCCCCAAGGGGGTCAATGTGACCAGTGCCATGTTCATCGATGATGCCACTTTCCATTCTTGGTACACTGAATTCAAACAGTACAATGATTTCATCAGTATGTGTCAAAGAATCGGTTGGGCGTGTGTTGGATTTTGGATAGGTGTCATTGGATTGACCGGTATATACAATTACGGTGGGTACAGGTACATTCCTTACGAGACAAGACAACGGTTCCATAACACTTTGACGTACAAATACGATTGGTTGTTGTTTGGCTTGAACAGATTGGAAGCTATCATCTGTGGGGCATTCACAGTGATGGTTGTCATTGCTTGTGCCGTGGATTACAATTCCACTCCTTTGAACAGTTATTTGTACACTGTTTGGTTTAAAACTGTTGATTTGTTGAATTTCAGAACTGACATCATTGCCTTCTCGTTGATGCCGGTGTTGTACTTGATGGGAATCAGAAACAGTCCCTTCCAATACTTTGGATTGATGTCTCACAGTACCATGATCAAGTTCCATAAATTCATTGCCATTATCTTCTTTGTGTTGGCATTGATCCATTCAGTGATTTGGACAGATTACGCTAACACCACCGATGGTGGTGGATATGCAGTGTGGGCTAAGGATGCCTATTTTTACTGGGGGATCGTTGGTACCATCTGTGTTGGTTTACTGTTGGGTTTGTCCATTCAATTGTTCAGAGACCTGTGCTATGAATTGTTTTTGTTCCTTCACAAGGGATTCTCAGTGTTGTTTGTCGCTGCCATGTGGAAACACTGTGAAACGTTGGGTTGGATGGGATGGGTGTATTCGATAGCTGCTATTTTATCATTCGACAGAGCAATGAGAATCTACAGAGTCGCTCAGAATGGATTCATCAATACGGCCAAGATCGACATTTACTCTGAAAATATGATCAAATTGGAATTGGTGCAACCTGTTGGTTTCCCATTTTACCCCGGTTCATACGTGTACTTGACGTTTTTAAATCCAATTTACCTGTGTTGGCAATCCCATCCATTCTCATTGGTCAGATCGATCGATGCTAACAACAGATTGGTGATGTATTTGAAATGTAAAAAGGGAATCACTAGAAAATTGGCTAAATTGCAACAACCAACACTCAAAGTGTTAATAGATGGTCCATACGGTGTTTTCCCAGTGGAGACTAGAACCGATGACGGGTTCGATCAAGTGGTTGGTATCGGTGGTGGATTGGGTATTCCTTCAGTGTTAGCGTACTTCAACAACAGAGTCATATCCAAGGTGAAGGATCTCAACAAATACAAGCTCGACTGGTTGATCAACGATATGAAACAATACGATTTGCTCAAGGACAATTTAAAATGGTTGGCAAACAATGGTGTAACTGTTAATGTGTACTTCACTAGATATCAAGCCCATGGAGACCATGAACTCACCTCTGAAGCGACAAAGTTAGAGGACTCCACTAGCACTGGCAGTAGTGATGAAAAGCATTTACTTTCCAACGATGAAGATGACAACAGTGTTCATGAAAAGAACGGTTCATCGTTGGTGAAGATCAACTACGGTAAACCATCAATGGACGAATTGTTACCAAAGAGTTCTGAAAAGAGAAGAATTTACATTTGTTCTCCAGAGAGTTTGCTAAAGGCTGTCAGAAATCAACTATCTGAATTGGATGAATTGATCGTGGAAAACCACACTTGGTAATTGATTACCCTAGCATGAATGCACTTATTTATTTACATTAATATTTATATACTCTTACTCTTAATTTTTAAAACTAATTAATTATACATTGCTTTTTCCCGAATAGGTAATATACGCTAAACTGACTCTTCTACGCGGTTTATATTACGTAAGTTCTAGAAGTCACTTCAATTGGAGGAAACTTAGTTTTCTCTTTGATTTACAAGATGTAACAATAGCAAAGTAATTTTATCAAAATAAAAAAAAAAGCAGAATAAATATAAATAAATATAGTCTATAAATGAAGTTAAATTGTAAATAAATTTAGAAAAGGTATATATATGTTAGTGAAGGTTTCTTTTTGTGTGGAAGAAATCTACAGTTTTGTTGTTAGCCTTATCCAAAGTATCAAGATCGGTTAGTAGCTTTCTCTTAATCCATCCAGATAACTTACCTTGAATGTTCATTCTTTGGTATCTTGAATCAATTAAGTAAATAACAGCAAAGTCGTTGATGTTACGAATGGCACGACCAACACTTTGATTAACAGCCTTCATACAAATGTTCTCGTAAAAATCCTTAGCTTTCTCTATGGCAAGCTGTCTTGTACCACCATTCTCGATAACATTAAGCTCCACGTACTTCCGCTTTGCTATTAAATCACCACTGAAGACATTTGGAAACGGCAATCCAATCATAATGACACCTCTTGCTAATTCATTAGAGAAATTAATCCCCTCTGACATTTTCCCACCAACAACGGACAACAAGATAGCGCCCCTCTGTTCCACTTGGATTATATGAGAGTATTCCTGTAACACAGATTCAGCGGAACTTGTTTTGGATTCTGTGAATATCTGTTTCAAGGTATTGATTCGTTTGTAAATATCAGTTGATTTCCAAACGGATACAACTTGTTCAAGGTATTTGTAACTGGGGAAAAAGACAACTACACCATCAGGTATGGTAGATAACGTTTTAATTAAACCATATCCTAATCGTGTCATCAACTGTTTGCTGTTTCGTTTGTCAAATGTAAATTCAAATTCAGTTGTACCGTATGAACTTATAGGGTAAACATTCAAATTCGAATCTGGAATAATGTGACCACAGTTGAAATGATTGATTTTCTCATGAGGAAGATATGGGAAAAGGTAATTTGTGAAATCAGAGATCGGCTCCATAGTACCACCCGCAAGTATGATACATTTAGCCTCTTCCACAATGTCCTTGAAGTAATCACTTGGGTCTAACAATAAATATTTGATCATTGCATCGTCATCATTGATTCCCTTGTCAAAGAATAGTTTCCCACTTTTAGAAGGATTAGACAAACAGTATAAAAATGAGTTGATTTGGAAAAGTAATGGCGTGGACGAGGCATTGGTTTTCTTTGTTGGATTATTGGGATCTGAGTTTTCCTTGTTGTCATTGTCTAGCTTTTCCATGTAAGATTCTAGTTTGAATGCTATTTTAGACTTTGTCAAGTATTTCTGTAACGAATGAATGTTTAACAAATCTCCAGTGGTACCATCAAATATATCTATGGGATTAATCTCTGTACCAGGATTGACCTTCTTGAGATCCATCTGTTTCTTCATAAATTTCGCCAAATACGTGATCATTTTAAATAATTTAGCCAAGTTGATTCTATTACCACCATTCATTCTAGAGGAAAATTTTTTCAAATAAACCTTCAATGCATTTCGTAATTTGATTAAACTCAAAAATGAAATTGAACAGGAATTTAAATCAGATATGGTGTCTAACAAGTTATGTGCTTCATCTATAACAATTATTGAATCCTTCAAACTCAGTCCCAATATGTCTCTCGTTGATTTCTGGAGAAATAGTTGGTAAGGGAGAGATATCAACTCTGCCAAATCAACGCCTTTTCTAGAACTATAGTAAGGACAGATGTTATAATGTTTACCGATATCGTGTAAGTCTTCAATGTCATGAATGGAAGAAAAGGAAAGATCTCTGAAATTGTTAACTAATTCATTGTCGTGGTCACTGTTCACCTTGGGGAAAAACGGGCATGATTCTTCAGTGGCAGATTTCTTTTGCAATTGAATACATGAATCATTCATTTCTTGTATGTCTTTCATCTTTGATATTTTCTCGTGAATGCATAATTGTTTTCTAGATCCCATTGGTAAGTATTTGATTCTTTCATCGCATCCATCGATGGATGATGGGAAATGGGTCAATTTCAATTGATCTGTGAACTGGTTCAATTGGGAATGAGTTCTAGATGAAAAATAAATCTTTGTGGTGCATTTGTTTATCGGAGGTTCATGAAACGAGATGGGTTTTCTACCCTCTGCTTTCTCCAATAGTTTCTTGATTTCGTCGTTCATTTGACTGTATTTAGCTGATTTTGACAATTGGGTGTCTTTCGTGGATGTCTCATTGTCACTGGTGTAATCCTCCACTAAAAAATCAGATTCTGTTTGATTGGTATTAGGGTTTGTACTTGAATTTGTTGTTGTTGTTGTTGTTGCTTTCGGAGTTGCTTTGAACCGTTTCACTTGACGGCCATGTCTATTCTCTTGTAATTTCCCCGTGACCAATTTCTCACCTTGCTTTTGCAATTCATCAAGATGCAATTCATACCGTCTGACATCTTCAGTCATCTTTGATATGATTTTCTCCTTGTACGATTGTGTCACCCAATCCGGTTCGTTATCGTCATCGACATAGTCATTGCCATCGACATTCACCTCTAACATGTGATTGTTGTCTCGTTTAAGTTGTCGAAGATACGACATAGTGGAACAAATGATGGATAAAGTTTTACCTGTCCCCGTGGGACTTTCAAAGATACCCACTTTGTAACCATCATTGATAGTATCGTATATGGCACTCATTAATTGCTTTTGAACATGGTAAGGCCTGTAAGGAAAGTTAAAATTGTCATTTTCCACGATTGACCGTATCAGTTTATGGTTCTTGTTATCACTGTGTACCATTGCTTCTTCTTCCGTCATGACCAAGTAATCATTCTATGATATGGATGTTTTTTTACTGACTTAATACAACTACCACTAATCTTATGAAATCATAGTAAATCTACGAAAGTCATATCTATCTATCTATCTATCTATCTATCTATCTCATATTTACGTGTAACAGGTTAAAAAAAAAACTGTACACAGCCTTTAAATCTATTTTCTTCTTTTTTTCGCGTCGTTAATTTTCAGGACGATTATCGTTGGGTCGATCGACTGCATCTCGGCAATTTGAGTTGTACACTTACACTTACATTTTACTTATTAGAAAAGAAGAAGAAGAAAAAAAAAGAACTCGGAACAGAAATTCAAAACAAATAAGAGAGAGATTTTGAAATGCTAATCCCAGATAGGCAATTTTTGTTTTATCTATTTATCTCTTTATTATACCAGACATTTATTTACATTAATATTGACATTGACATTGACATTGATTTTTTTTTTTTGGTTTTTTTGGTATTTGTGACTAGGTAATTAATATAGAAAAATAAATCAAGTTACAATTCATACAAAAATGGTTAGGTATAATTTAACTGATACTCTCACTCAATTCCTAGATGAGTCCGATATACCTAATGATTTAAAGACAAGTATAAGGCAAAATGGATGGATCTCTAGCAATGATTTGATCACATTGTACAAACGTCGAAATACAAATACAACAAGACGTGATGATACTAAAACGGCATCATTGACATTACTTGAATTATTAAAGGGTTCTACCATTTACACGCCGCCTGTTACCACTCCACCTAAATCTCCAGAGTACATTAAATTAATGGAGAAATTACGTCTTAAACAACAAGAATTAGAGTACCAACAGTTAGTGAATGGCGGGGGGAATGGCAATGGCAATGGTAGATCTAGTAGGGGTTTCCCTTCTTTGGTTACTGGTACCAACGATGGTTATGATGACGATGATGAATTGACCCCATCACAGCAGGCTAAACAATTGAAAAACCAATTGACTACTATTTTCAACATCTTTGTCAGTGTGATATCTGTTGGATATGCAGTGTGGTATTGGACAGGTTCATCTATGAACCTGGGCAATGATGGTTACAGAATTTTGTTGAGTTTGTTCTTTTCATTGTTGGTGTTGGTGGCTGAAGTTGTTGTGTTTAATGGGTATTTACGAAAGATCGAAACTGCTAAGAAACAAGAGAGAAAGAAACGGGAAGTGAAGAAAGTAATTGGCACTGTGACATTTGGCGGTGCAAAGAAAATTGATTGATTTCTTGGCTTGTCTTTTCATTACTTGTATATATATATACCTAATTAATTAATCTTTGCTTAATGAATAAATCCATTGAAAACATCCAAATTAAGACTAATTAACGATTAAGTTTTGTTTATTTAATGTTGTTATCAATTGTAATCAATTAACTGTAATCGATTTTTTTGCTCCATTTGGTAAAGCTAAAAAAAAAGAAGAAAAAGAACAAGAAAAACCCACAAAATATTGCCCCGGTTATACGGGATTCTGGAAAGAACTTGTTTGTATTTTACAATTAAATTACATTGAATATCTCTTCTCTATCTTCTCTGTCTCCCTCCCCCCTCCCTCCTCCACAATTATATGATAAATTTGTTAAATAATCAAAAGGGAATTTTCAATTTTTGAAAAAGTTCCCGCCCAAATAACGGGAAATACCTCAATTTGGTTAAATATGTATGTATGTGTTTTATTTTTGAGTGCTTTTTTTTTCTGTCTTTTGTCTTGTTAGGATTAAGCGAGAAGACAAAAGAAATATCAAAAAAAAAAACGGCTCACAGGCACACATACACAAACACAAACACAAACACAAACACAAACACAAACACAAACACACAGCAAAGTACATACAAATAGAGAGGGAAAAAAAAAAAGAAAGAATTAAAGAATTAAGGAAATATTGAATTAAAGAAAATTGTTTATACCCATAGAATAGAATACATTGGAATTCACAAATATAAACCCATACACCCCATAGAGGGGGTGGGTGGTGTGTCGGATAAACAATTCGTTTCTTGGCTGACATTGACATATGTTAGTTATATGTATTTAACTTTTAACTATTCCTTCACCTAATCTATCTATCTCTCCACCCCCCCCATTCCCTTTCTTCTCTCTCTCTCTTCCTAGCCTCTTCAACACCGTGTTTTTTTTTTCTTCTTCTTCTTCTTCCTGTTCTCGTTCCTATATTACCATACTGCCATACTGCCATACTATTGGTGTTTTTGTTATTTTATTCTTACCCGCTCAAGAAAAATAAATAAAAAAAAGAAAAACACTTTTAGCCGTGTGACACAAACCAAACCAAAAAAAAAAAAAAAAATCTCGCGGATTAAAAAAAAAAAAAAGAACTGAACGAACTAATGAACGATCAATGAACGATCAATAGATAGATTCGAGACTCGGGCGAGCAATACTGATTAAATAAATATTATAAGTGTAGCTAGTTTAGTTTATTATAATGGGGGAAACTCCAGTATAACAAAGTGTGGTGCTTGTGCGGTGTGCGGTGTGCGGTGAAGTGAAGTGTAAACAAAAGAAATTTAAAACACCGACATAGTTAAGGTAAGGTAAGTTAAGGTAAGAAGTCTCTCGGATGGGTTTTCCATATTTAATTTAATACACGGATTTGTATGATTTTTCAGTTATTTGATACATTTGATACTGTAGTACTGTAACACTAGATTTTAAATTAAATAAAACTATTACACTACAACCATGTAATAACACAAAACCAATCAATAGCAAAAAAAAAACAGGAAAAAGGAAAAAGGAAAAAGAAACGAAGGTGTTATCAAAAAAAGAAGGAAATAAAGAACAGAGAAAAGTTCCGTTCAGATTTTAACCTCAATTACGCTTTCGATCAAATCTCTCAAATGTAAACAGTATGGCTTAACACCAACACCAACACCCAATTCAATTGAATACCTTTTTTTATTATTATTATTTTTATCAAATAATTAAATTGATAATTATAATAATAATTAATTAAACGAATTCAAGTGATTTCATATATATAAGAAATGGTTTCCCACTTTAATCAATCAGTTTTTTTTTTTGTTTTGTTTAGTTTAGTTTCAATTCGTTTCGTTTCCCCTTTTTTTTCCCCCCTTTTTTCTTCTCTTTTGATTTCCTTTTCCCTTCTTCATTCCCGTTCTACTTGATTAAACAGTTTATTCGTGCTTTATCATTCTTTGAATAAATTAACTTTTTTTTCAATCATGTCAGGATATGAACCAAATGACGCCCAGAGTATCGACTCAACCGATTCTCATGATGGTGTCAAAGAATACAATCCATTGGATTTAGAAGATCAAGATGAAATTGAAAATTTGTCTCAACATTTGTCTCAAATCTTGTCCTCAGCTCAAGGTGTGGAAAAGATTGAAACATTGGCTAGAGTGTTGTCGACAAAGACTAAGGCTGAATTGGAGAAATTTGAAATCTCCCAAGATAATTTTGATTTAAGAATGTTGTTGAATTATTTGAGAGAGAAATCTGCCGCTCAGGGGATTGAATCTGCTCACTCTGGTTTAGCATTTAACAATTTAACTTGTTGGGGTATCGATGCATCAGCTGCATACGGTCCATCTGTCAGTGAAATGACTAGAGATGCCATCAATTGGATTCCAAAGAGAATTAAGAAGGACACTCGTCCTCAAAGAAAAATCATTCAAGATTTCATTGGTATCATTGAACCAGGTGAAATGGTTTTGGCATTGGGTAAACCTGGTGCTGGTTGTTCCTCATTGTTGAAATCATGTGCCGGTGAAATTGAAAACTTCACCAAGGTTGAAGGTGAATTCTCATATGATGGATTGTCTCAAGAAGAGATGATGAAAAAATTCAAGGGTTATGTCATTTACAACCCAGAATTGGATTTCCATTTCCCCCACATCACTGTTAAGGAAACCATTGAATTTGCTTTAAGAACAAAGACCCCCGCTAAGAGAATCGATAACTTGACTAGAAACCAATACGTTGATAACATGTTGAGATTGTGGACCACTGTGTTTGGTTTGACCCACACTTACTCAACCAAGGTTGGTAACGATTTCGTCAGAGGTGTCTCTGGTGGTGAAAGAAAGAGAGTGTCCATCGTGGAGGCATTGTCCATGAATGCATCTGTGTATTGTTTCGATAATGCCACTAGAGGTTTGGATGCATCCACTGCTTTGGAATTCACTCAATGTTTGAGAACAGCCACCAACATGTTGAACTGTTCCGCTCTTGTTGCCATTTACCAAGCTGGTCAAAACATTTATGATTTGTTCGATAAAGTCACTGTCATTTACAAGGGTAGACAAGTTTACTACGGTCCTGCTGAAGACGGTGTCGCTTATTTCGAAAACATGGGTTTCTCCAAGCCTGCTAGAATGACTGCTCCTGAATTCTTAACTGCTGTGACTTCCCCATCGTCTAGACAAATCAAACCTGGTTTCGAAGGTAAGGTTCCAGATTCTTCAGAAGACTTTGAACAATACTGGTTACAATCCCCTGAATATCAAAACTTGTTGAACAAGTACAATGAATTTATTGCCACCCATAACCCAGAAGACACTAGACAAAGATTGGAATTTGCCACTTCGCAAAGAAAGCAAACTTTGCAAAGAAAGAAATCCCAATTCGTCGTCAACTACTGGGCTCAATTGTACTACTTGATCATCAGAGGTTTCCAAAGAACTAAGGGTGATTTCACTTATACCATGGTTTATCTATCGTCTTTCATCACTAAGGGTTTCGTTGTCGGTTCTATGTACTACCACATTCCAAAGGCTACCAATGGTGCCTATTCGAGAGGTGGTATATTGTTCTATTGTCTGTTGTTCTGTGCGTTAACGTCGTTGGCTGAAATCGCTAATTCCTTCGCTAATAGACCTATCTTGGTCAAGCACAAGTCGTACACTATGTACCACTTGTCCGCTGAAGCGTTGCAAGAGATCATCACTGAAGTGCCAACCAAGATGGTTGCTGTTATCATTTTGTCCTTGACTTCTTACTGGATGCCAAACTTGAAGCATGAAGCTGGTGCTTTCTTCATGTTCTTCTTGTTCTTGTTCACTATCCAACAATGTATGTCGTTCATCTTCAAATTGGTTGCCTCTGTCACTAAGGATGGTACCACTGCTCACGCTATTGGTGGGTTATGGGTGTTGATGCTTTGTGTGTACGCTGGTTTCATGTTACCATTGCCAAAGATGCATCACTGGATTAAGTGGATCCACTACTTGAATCCTATGTTCTACTGTTACAACTCCTTGATGGGTTCTGAATTCCACGGTAGAAAGATGCACTGTCACGATTTTGTTCCTTCCGGTCCAGGTTATGAAGACGTTTCCATTTTGAACCAAGTGTGTTCATTGCCAGGTGCTATTGCTGGTGATGACTTTGTCTCTGGTGATGCTTACTTGTTAAGAAAGTATGACTTTAGATGGCATAACGTTTGGAAGTACTGGGGTATCAATGTCTGTTGGACTGTTGGTTTCATTATCTTGAATGTTATTTTGTCTGAATTCGTTAAAAACGTTGAATCTGGTGGTGATTTGTTATTGTTCAAGAGAGGTCACATGCCAGATGCCGCCGGTGGTGAAGATTGGGATGGTAAGGTTGCCACAAGAGAAGAAATGATGGTTGCCTTGAATGGTCCAGATGCTGATTTGAAAAAGATCATTGCTGAAGCAGATATTTTCTCATGGCAACACTTGGACTATGTCATTCCATACGAAGGTAAGCAAAGACAATTGTTATGTGACATTCAAGGTTACGTCAAGCCAGGTACTATGACTGCATTGATGGGTGAATCTGGTGCTGGTAAGACCACTTTGTTAAATGTTTTGGCTCAACGTATCTCTTTCGGTGTCATCACTGGTGACATGTTTGTCAATGGTAGACCATTAGATGGTTCCTTCAAGAGAAGAACTGGTTACGTGCAACAACAAGATTTACATATGGCTGAATTCTCTGTCAGAGAATCATTGAGATTTGCCGCTGATTTAAGACAACCAAAGGAAACTCCACAAGCTGAAAAGTACGAATACGTTGAAAAGATCATCAACTTGTTAGGTATGGATAAGTATGCTGAAGCCATGGTTGGTAAGATCGGTAGAGGTTTGAACGTTGAACAAAGAAAGAAATTGTCCATCGCCACTGAATTGGTTGCTAAGCCATCATTGTTATTGTTCTTGGATGAACCAACCTCTGGTTTGGATTCTGAATCTTCTTGGTCTATTGTGCAATTCTTGAGAGCCTTGGCTGATTCTGGTCAAGCTATCTTGTGTACTATCCATCAACCATCAGCTACCTTGTTCGAAGTTTTCGATAGATTGTTGTTATTGAAGAAGGGTGGTAAGACTGTGTACTTTGGTGACATTGGTCCAAACTCTGCTACTATGTTGGAATACTTTGAACAACATTCTGGTGTTAAGTGTGGTGCTTCTGAAAATCCTGCTGAATATATCTTGAACTGTATTGGTGCTGGTGCTACTGCTTCTACAGAAAAGGATTGGCATGATATTTGGATTGAATCACCTGAATGTGCCGCTGTTGCTTCTGAAATTGAAACTCTTCACAGAGAATTGCCAAGTAGACCTATCAACACCGCTGTTGGTGATTTGAGTGCTAAGTTTGCCACAAGTTACGCTCATCAATTCTGGTTCGTCTTGAAGAGAACTTACTTGCAATTCTGGAGATCTCCTGTTTACTTAAGAGCTAAGTTCTTGGAGTGTGTTTTCTGTGCCTTGTTCGTCGGTTTCTCTTTCGTTGGTATGGATCACTCCATGGCTGGAGCTGAAGGTGCTTTCTCATCAGTTTTCATGTTGTTGTTGATTTCCTTAGCCATGATTAACCAAGGTCATGTGTTTGCTTACGATACCAGAGAATTGTTTGAAGTCAGAGAAGCTTTGTCTAACACTTTCCACTGGTCTTGTTTGTTATTGTCTCACACCTTGTTAGAAATTTACTGGTCTGCCATTTGTCAATTTGTCTGTTACATCTGTTACTACTGGCCTGCTCAATACTCTGGTACCGCTCATCATGCTGGTTATTTCTTCTTCATCTATGTGTTGGTGTTCCCAATTTATTTCATGTCATATGGTATGGCTATCTTGTACTTCTCACCAGATGTTCCATCAGCTTCTATGATTAATTCTAACTTGTTCGCTTCTATGTTGTTGTTCTGTGGTATCTTGAATCCAAAGAAGTACTCACCAGGTTTCTGGAAGTTTATGTACGTTGTGTCCCCATTCAAGTACTTTGTGCAAGCCTTTGTTGCTCCAATTGTTCATGACAGAAAGTTGGAATGTACCTTTGATGAATACAATATTATGGATGCTCCAGTTGGTGAAACTTGTGGTTCATACTTGTCTGCTTATATTGACAATAAGGGTGGTTATGTTGCTAATCCAAATGACACTCTTCAATGTAAATATTGTGCTTACACCAAACAAGAAGATGTTGTTAGACAATATGATATTAAATGGTCATACCACTGGAGAAACTTTGGTATTGTTTGGATTTACATTCTTTTCAATTTTGGTGCCATGTTGGCTGGTTATTGGATCTTTAGAATTAAGAAGTTCAGTATCTCTTCATTGTTCAACTTTAAGAAGTTATACTCATCTACTGCTAATGCCATGAAGCATGTTGATAGACATGAAAAGGATACCACTATCTTTGCTCCAAAGAAGGGTGATGATCAAATCTTGGTTCCAAAGAAACAAGAATAGATAGAAAGAGATGCGTCCTATCTCATTTCATTAATACCTTTTGACCTTTAAAATTGATTTTTTTGTTATTGCATACTATACTTTAATTATTTTTGGATTGCATATTGTATTTCTTTTTTGTACTTTATTTATATATTTTCCTTTGTTTATGGCTTTATTTGGACAATACATTTCTACTCTTTATTATAAAAATCAAAACCACCACTAGTAACAAAAAAAAATTCGTGAAACGGAAATCTTTTAGAAGTGCGATTCGATCTTTAAAGACAAAAAAAAATAATTTTTTTTTACCTTGAAGTTTGGTCTTAGAAGTTAGTTGGTTTGTTGATTTTTTGTGGTCATTTCAACGTACCTTCTATCAATAGATCATTGTGGAATATGCAAAGGTCTCATATTGTAATAAGGCAATCAGCAGGGAGGTTTTTCTCACTGAGAAATGGTGCATCAAGAAGTATACCAGCTTTTAAAAGATGTCTGTGTTCCAAACCTCCATTAAGGCAAATGGTAGGCCAGGGTACTTTTCAACAGAGACTTTCATCTATAACCAACCCATCACAACGGAAATTAAATGAAAACATGGAAACAGATATTTCTAATCCAATACAAGAGAATTCCCAGCTTGATGAACCATTAGTTTGCAGTTCTTGTGGTATTCCTTTATCTGAAGATGAAAATTCCCCAGGTTATTACAAAAAAAGAAAGGAGACTGTTGCCTCCGATGAAGCAAAGCCAGTCGATAGCAAGGATTTACTAATCAAGAGCAGAGAATCTATATTACTTAAACAGTGGCAGGAGTTAGAAGGGGATGTTGATTATTTCCCTGATGTCAAGGAATTGAAAAAGGAACAAGACTCGGAGTTGAAATGTTTAAGATGTATCAATGCTCTGCATCATAATGTCTTTGATGAATCACAACATGATTTCATTTCAGTAGATGAAGTTTTGCAAACTATACCAAGCCATGGGAAGATTGTTCATGTTATATCTGCATTAGATTTTCCGTTGACCTTAAACACAAAGTTCTTAGAAGGCAGAGACCCTAAAAAGATCTTCTACGTCATCACAAAGGCAGATGCATTTTTCGACCAAAAAGTCAGTATTGAAAACACAGGGTTACATTATTTCCGTGATTCACTAGTGGAACTTGCCGGTGCCAATCCAGACAACGTGATGATCGTGTCTGGTAAACTTGGTTGGAGCACTAAGGGTCTTTTAGCCGCTCTTCCAAAGAGTAAATTATACTTTGTTGGAGAAATCAACAGTGGTAAAAGTACACTGGTGAGAACATTAATATACAATGATAATAGATCACTTAGATCAAAGGACCACTACGGACCAGGAATATCATCTCTACCTTGCTTCACAAGAAGAAACAAAGATTTTAAGCTAACCAATGCAGGAATCACCATTGTTGACACTCCAGGGTTTTCATCCGATGATAAGGGTTCTTTCAAATACCTAGAAAAAGATTCGCTTAAAAATATAGGAGATGTTGTTAAATTTTCAGCTCCTGGGTTGAGTAGACACAGAACTGAACCTATTGTTGTGAAAGGCAGTAAGCTTTTCGATGGTAGACAATTATTTTCTGTTGGTGGTTTGTTCTATCTCCAGCCTCCTCCTAACACTGTGATGAAGGTGTTTCAAAGTATGCCTGGTGAACAGGCAAAGTATTCTAGTTTGAAAAGAGCCATTGAGTTGAGTGACAAGAGACCGAAGGAAATCGGAAATCGGTTTATCGTTTCTGAATCTGCTGCTCACGATCTAGTCAGATATGTGATACCTCCATTTTATGGTAATGTTGATTTAGTGTTTAGGGGATTAGGTTTTATTACTATTTCTCCAACTGGTAAAAGAGATGCTGATAAACTGTACCAGATATATGTGCCTAAGGGTATTGATGTCATTCTCAGAGAGAGTATTTTCTCATTTATTTACAAGACAAAAATTCCACAAATCAATCCAAAGACCGGAAGAAAGAAGATTGTGAAGCATCTACGGAGTGTTAACAAAAACAAACAGATATTTACCAGATTGTACCCAGTTCCATTTGATATTGCAGATGAAGATGCTTTCAAGAGTGTTAGACCTCCATCTATCTTCATTGAACGTTCTGAGTCGGTTCAATCACAAGACCAATATCCAAATTTGTACTGGACATTACCGAAATTTCAATGATTTGTTTGACTTATTCTCTTTATATTTATTTTCTAATGACCTTGTATATAATAAATCAACTTGTATATACCATATATGTCTTCATATAACCATGGTTTGATCCAAAAAGACGACCTTGAAACTTGTCGCGTCGATCGACTGTGTTTACAGTTACCCGGCGTTGTGAGCTTTTCTCATTTTTTTTCTTTCTTTCTATGAGACAGATCGCTAAGTAAATAAAAATGAGTGTTTATGTTTTAAAGAAATGGATAAATAACAAACCCTTTCAAGGGATCAAAGAGTACATCCATTCTGTGTGAAAACAACGACGGAAAAAGAAACTCAAAAACAAACACTGAAAATGTCTACTTCTGTGGTTGCAAAGAAACCAGCAGTCACCTCTGGGTCGACAACGGTGCAGCCAGATTCTGCTGTTTTAAAAGAACTTCTTGAATCTTCAAGAAATCTTCCAAGACGTTTAAATGACATTGGTACCATTCATTTAGGGTTAAATCAAATAAGAAAGAAGGCATATGATCTTAGAAAATACAACAAAACCCCAGAATCGGTCAATGCTTACACAAAGGCACATTACCTATTGGTGGGTAGTGGAATCACCCTTGAAGAAATTGAAACCGATTTGGAATCCATTGATCTACATCAATTAGATGGTAATTCTTTAAGTGCCACTGCATTCACCAACCCTCAAGAAAACATCGAAACATACATTGGAACCCAAAAGGATGAGAATATTTTGTCTGCCATTGAGCAATCTTTAAGTACAGCAGCTAGAGACTTTGATTCATATGTCAGTCAAAATATTCCATTGGATTGGAAACAAAGAAAGAATGACTTACGTGAAACATTGGCAGGTTTGTTGAAAAGAAACACTTCTTCTCAACTAACAACAACCGATAAAAAACTGAAATTGTCTAAGGACACGATTGAAACTCAATTGACCTGGGGAAGTGAAGCATCGAAGAACATTCTCTCGTCAAAGTTTTCTTTCAAAGACATCAAAAAGACTTCTGATCAAGATAAAATATTGAATCCAAATGCTTCATATGCTCACAGACAAAAGTTTGAGCTATTTGCACAAGTTATCTATGAATTAAACGATGCCAGACAAGCTGGTAATTCCTATGAATTGAGTACAGTGTTTGCGGATTTGTCTAAACGTGAATTAAGCTCTAAATCTAGACAATTACATGAGGCATGGTTGATCTTAAGGGACTTCTGTGAATCAGATACAAATAAGATCCAATATCAAGAGAGAAAATTCGCAAAGGGCCATTGTGCTGAATCTCAAGCAGAATTCGATGCCATTGCCTTGAAAAAGAGAATCGTCAACAAGAGTAGAACATATTTGGAAAAGCAATTCCTTGATTACATAAATGAATTATATCTCAAATCGGATAAGGTTTCGCAGGAAAAATTGATATCAAACAAAGTCAAAGTGTTATACTTTTTAGAATTAACATTAAGAACCAAGGGTGGTGAATGGAAAACACCAAACCTCACTATCATCAATGGTATCCCATTATGGGCAATTCTGTTTTACTTGTTAAGATCAGGATGCTATGATGAGGCATTACAATTAATTTCAGAGAATAATGAAACTTTCCAAAAGATTGAAAGATCATTCCCAACCTACTTGAAAAGCTACTGTCAAAGTGCTGAGAGAAGATTGAGCCCAGAGTTACAAGGTAGATTGACTAATGAATTCAATCAATATTTCAAGCATTCAAATAAAACACCAGATCCTTTCCGTTATGCTGTTTATAAATTAATCGGAAGATGTGATTTGTCAAGAAAGTCTTTACCATCTATCACATTGAGTATAGAAGATTGGTTGTGGTTACATTTATCACTTGTGAGAGAAGATGATTTGAGTTCAGTTGAATTAGTAAACGAACACTACACTTTATCTGATCTTCAAAATTCCATATTACAATTTGGTCCAGATTCATTCAACAGTTCGAACAATAATCCAATGTACTTGCAAACTCTGATGTTTACAGGTCTGTATGAATCTGCAGTGCAATACTTGTTTGAATCAAGCGAAATTGATGCAGTGCATCTTGCTATCACATTGGCATACTATGGGTTATTGAGAGTTCCTGATGAAGATAAATATCCATCTTCTGTGAATCAATTGCTATACGTTGATGAAAATGATGTCAAATATATAAACTATGCTAGATTGATTGGTTACTATACAAGAGGATTCAAAATTTCTGATCCAAGAGTTGCTGCTGAGTACCTTTTCACTATTTGCCTGTGTGATGGTTTGGAAGAGAGCTTAAAATTGAAACAAATAGAATTACCACAAAGAGCAATCAGGGAATTAGTTTTGGAAACAAGGGAATTTGTTTTGCTACTTGGAAAGATAGACAAAGATGGTACCAGAATTCCCGGTGTGATTGAACAACGTAAAAAGTTGATTTATTTAGATGATAATGAAACTTATTTAAGCAAGATCGCTGAACAAGCTGCTATTAAGGCCGATGAAGAAGGAAGACCATTTGACTGTATCTTATTGTATCAATTAAGTGAAGAATATGATGCTGTTATCAATCTTGTTAACAAGCTATTAGCAGATTTCTTGGTTTCAATTGATATTAATGCATCCATTGATGACATAATATCACAGAATTTAATAAAGGGAGAAACAAATATTGTCAAATTGGCAACAAGGTTGATGAAGACATATAATGGTTCTCCTGAAATATTAAGTAAAGTGTCCTTGAAGGGAAGGGAAGTGTGTACCACGTTGCTAAACATTGTTAAGGTTAGAAAGGCATTCACTGAACAAATTCCTGACCTGGTGTCTGTTTTAAAGTCTCTTGAAAAGTTGGATTTGTTCCCATGTTCATCCAATATTAGTTTGGAATTGATCAGAAAGAAAGCTCAAGAGTTTAACACATTGGATGACGCAATTGCTAAAAACATCCCCGGTCTATTAGTCATTGAAATGAGATGCGTTGCTCAACTGATGTTTGAACTGTCCCAAGGATTTGAAGTCAGTCAATTACAAAAATTGATGAATGGAGATACTGCAAATTCTCTCAATTCATCCAGAGAATCAAAGATTTTCCAGTTGAAACAATTATCTAGAAATTGTATGATTTACGCTGGTATGGTGCAATACAAGATGCCTAGAGAAGTGTACGCTACTTTGATCACACTTGACGTTAATATATAGAGGCATGAGATGTATTTCTTGTTAAAAAATTGTTTAATTTATGTACTACTAGTTTCTTTAAAATAATTTGGTTCTTGTCTTCATGAGCTATTTCATAAAAATACAAAGAAAACATTCACATTAGATATTATAGAGTGTACTTAAATAACAAAAATCCTGAGTAAATGCATGATAGAAAACTCAATCCATGTTCTATTTGAATATGTATACGTGTAAAGTGTAAAGTTCTTAATGACTAAAATGGCTATGACTATGTCCCTCATGATCATGATCGTGGTTATGGTCATGGCTATGGTCATGATCGTGGTTATGGGGGGTATTAGGTTTCTTTCTTCTGTATCTTGGTTGTCTCTCATAAGCGTTCGGCTTTGTGTCACCAGATGGACCCCCTTCACCTTCTGAATCGGACGACGATGAAGATGATGAGGATGAGTCAGAATCAGGATCCACTTCATATTCATCCTCATGCTGTGGATGGAATATACAACAAACTAAAGTAAAAGTTGGCATTTTTTGAAAAATAGTTAGTAATCATTCTGTGGTTCACAAAGGTATATAAAAATGAAAATCTAATACATACTCTTTGTCTTCTTCTTATTCATATTTTCATTGTCAATCACGTCTTCTCCCCATGTGACTCTATTCTTGTGTTTCTTTTTCTTCTTTGTTGAATCATTCTGTAGATCATTGGTTGGAACTAAACGTAAAGTGGGTATTTCAACTCTAGGTATCGTCACAGTTTGCGATCCAGTTGGTTGTGTGCGTTCTTGTTGCATTCCCCCCTGCTGTAGTTGAGATTCATTAGACATTATTATGGTATGTGTATAGTAGCGTTCTTAATCTATTAAATTAAATGATTATATTGAAGGTCTAAAATATATTATATAGTTATTCAGATTTATATTAAGTATGTCAAATTAAACTGTTCTGGGGTATTCTATTCTATTTTATTGTTTTTGTCTCTTGATTCTATTTTTTTTCTAAAATAACGTTGTGGTGATGACAAAACCAATTTTGTCGACTATCTGTAACCATCAATTTTTAATTAAAGCAAAATTAACTATTATTCGCTCCTTTCGTTATTTGGCAAATTATCAATTCATTCAATTCTATTATTAAAATATCATAACCAATTATTGAATCCAATTTCTTGATATATATATAAAATCGACTTATTACCATAACGTCATGTATCTGCCATTTTACTCAACGGGTTTGTCTACAACTCGACAAAAACATCGTCACCTTCTATTTAATGTCCCAGACAGAGTATATTGAGCGCAAATGGTTTAGTGGTAAAATCCAACGTTGCCATCGTTGGGCCCCCGGTTCGATTCCGGGTTTGCGCATTTTTTTACTTATATTACTTTCTCTTTCTAGAGTGTGTTTGATTATATTTCGTTGGTTCATTTTTTTGATATGCAAGTGATATGTTTAATGTGAAAATGTAGTATCTGTAAGGATGTGCTTTATTAATATTGGGGTTTTCACATATTAATTCGAGTTAATATTAGCTTCATTATGTCTGGTTTTTTATTCATTGGATGATTGGATGAAACAAATGTATGAAGGTTTATAATATCTTTCGATTACCTGCACTTTATATAGATGATTTAAATCACTTTACTTGTTAGTGGGAAATCAAAGTAAAGTCTAATCTTACTGTCATAATATTTCTGTTTATGAAAAAGGATCCGCATCAAAAAAGCCACCATTGACAAGGTATACAAAGTAAAAAAACAGGTTTATACATGTCAGAACAGTTACTTAGAGACCACCTAATGCAACAAGGAAGGTTCTGTGATCTAAATTTAGTGGTTGTATTGAATTATTTCTTTAGAATTCATCTAACAGTTAGGAGAAGGTTATAAGTTATCTTTAGGAGATATAATTTGGTATGATAAAACACTTTATCAATGCACATTGTTAATCAAGTTTCCATTATACAATTTATATCATGCAGAGGAAATATAATCTAACCATGTACTGCTCATCGTATTCCTTGTATGTTCCCTGTCTGACATGGAGTCTAATATTACTATAATAATGGCTATAGTCAGCTATTACCTAAGGGTGGTATCAACCACCGAATGCTTGAATATAGCTAGTATTTCAAATGGATGATTATACATTAATTTCCATTCCCTGATTACTTAAAATTTAGAAATTATTGTTGGATAATATAATTATTTGATTGTTAAGGCTATATCTTTTATGATAGTTTTAAAGGGAAAAAGTGGTTGAAGTCTAGAAATATTATTGAAAAAAGACAAAAAAATTAAAAATGAGATTAAACACAAAAATACAACAATAAAAGTGACTTTATTCATGTAATAAATTAACCAATATATTCCGGTATAAATTCATTCAATAATTGACTTGCTACACAGATTAAATATAGTTTTATTTGGATTTTAAGAGTAAAAAAACGAATCACAAAATTTTCCGAGTTTTATAGGGTATTTTAACAGAGTACCATGAAGGTTATTCCTATATCTAAGCGCAAATGGTTTAGTGGTAAAATCCAACGTTGCCATCGTTGGGCCCCCGGTTCGATTCCGGGTTTGCGCATTCTTTTTTGCTAAGCATCCAATATATAGATACTTATTTGCTTTTATATTTTTATACTACTACCAACTACAATTAACTCATTATATCATATTGTTAAAATAAAATTAGTAAACTAGAAAAGCATAAAAAAGGTGACAAGTATAAAAAACACATAAAACCAAAACAAAAAAATAAAAAAACAAGAACTAGATTGGAATAAAACAAAATCAAAAGTTCAAAAAAGCCAACCACAAATAGGTGAAAAGAAGAATGTCATAAATGAGCAAATAACCATAATAAAACGGAAATACAGTCGAAAACCAGAGAATCAATAAAAAAAAAACGAAGAAGGTATAATCAGGAAGAAATAAAAACAAAGCTATAGGAAAAGAGAATTAAAGATAGATTTTATTGTTCTCATATTTTTTGTTTTGTTTTGTTTAAACTTTAATAACAGGATAAAGTCTTGTAGTTGTTGATGTAGAAGCAGCACCATTAACAGAATCAGATTTGTTATTATTCAAAACACACAAATTCAAATAATCTCTGATCCCTTCAATCAAAGCTCTATGTTCATGGAATTCCAAATACTTAAATTCTTCCTCCATATCTTCATATTCAGAATCCGATTGATCATAGTATGATGAATAGTCTTTAAAGTCATCATCTTTATTATCTTCGTCATCGTCAGAAGAAGAAGAGGATGCACCAGACGCATGTGAATCATCTGAATTCAAGTTAACTGTTTGTAATCTCTTTGACAACTCGTCTAATGAAGTCTTTTGGTTGTTACTAACGTTCAATTTCTTGATGAAGTCATTAGTTTCACTTTGTTGTCTGTTGCTGAATTGAGGATAGTAAACAGATGACGTAATGTTTGCAGAAGTGGTGGAGTTGCTAGCAAACACCGGATATAAAGAAGAATTGGTGTTCATAGAGGAGAACACTGGAGAAGGCATATACTTTTGTTGTTGTTGTTGTTGTTGTTGTTGTTGCTGTTGTTGCTGCTGTTGTTGTTCTAAAGTCATAGAGCTTGACACTTGGTTGAAGAAGCTAGATGCATCCAGTAAATCTTGTTGGTTATTAAATCCACCAAATCTATTACTATTAGCCAATGGAGGTAATGGAAGTTCATTGTGTGTTGTGGCTGGACCAGTCGTTGGTGGTTGATGTAATCCATTGATTCCACTATCTAAGTTATTCAACTTACTAGCCAATTCCGATGAGTACATTGGTTGCAATTTAGATCTCTTCAAGTCATCATAGAAGAATGGTAATTTAGCAGCAGTGGAGATGTCAAACTTTCTCTTTCTGTTGTCAGTTGTTTGAGATGTATTTGGTAGAGGTAAATTATAAGGTAAAGGTAATTCATAACTACCATTAGTTGAAATACCAGTGGTAGAGGAGGTAGCAACTGGTTGTTGTTGTTGTGGTGGTGGTTGGGATTGAGGTTGCTGTGGTTGACCTGGAGCTCTGTAAGGGTATTTCAAAGGATTGAATTCCAAGTACTGTTGCACGTAATCCATTTGTTGTAATCTCATTTCTCTTTCTCTTTTAGCTCTGTTTTTCTTAGAGTCCTCAGCGTGGGTCTTTGAATGTTTCTTTAAATCTTGAGGTCTCTTGAATTTCTTATCACAGATTTCACAGGAAAAAGGTTTCAATGGGACGTGAACTCTCAAATGAGAGGTAATGTGATCTCTCTTCACGGTGACAACTTTACAGTTACCCCATTGGCATGCCAAACTCAAATTTCTGTTACATTTTCTACCGACATGGAAATCACAGAGATGTTGGTACAAGGATTTAGCATCATCAAAGACAACGTTACAACCCCTCCATTTACACTCTAATGGGCCATCAGTGGAGTCCTTTGCACTTGGAGTTTTCTTTGGCTTTTCATCAACCATTTCATCTTGATGTGGGTGTGGATGAGGGTGTTGGTGCTGAGGTTGAGGAGGAAACTGTTTTTTTTGTTGGTGAGCAGCAGTGGGATGGAATGGATCAGCACCTAAATGAGACAAGGAAGGAAGTTGAGGAACCTGATATCTTTGTTGAATGGAAGGAGTAGTTGCCTGGTTCTTGTACAACGATAAATGGCTGATTGATGATGAAGGTTGATTAAAAGTGTTTTCAAAAGTAGGTAAATTTGGCAACAATGTAGAACCTGAAGAACCACCTGCATTGGTATTGTTTGCACTAGTGATGGAATTGTTCGACGATGGAGCCGAGGAGCTGGTCAAGTTACCCAATGAACCTAAATATCTATTAGATGAACCCAGGGATGGTGTCGTGGTGATGTTATTCACTGCATGACCTGTGGAGACAATATTCTCTGATTTAATAGTTGGAGAATCAGCCACTTGTAACGAAGGAGGAGAATCAGGAGCCGATGACGCCTCTGTGTAAGACGAAGTTGTGGAACCTAATGGAGAACCAGTGGATTCAGTGACAGTCGATGCGGATTCAAATTTGATACCTGCTTTCTTTTGTTGTTGTTGTTGTTGTTGTTGTTGCTGTTGTTGCTGTTGTTGTGGTTGTAATGATGGCTGTTGTAAATGTTGTTGGGTGTGGTGGTGTTGAATAGAGTGTTGAGGCAATTGTTTATTACCAACGATTGAAGATTGAGGTAATTGTGGTTGACTCGTCAAATCAGCATTTAAATAAGAAATAGGGTGAACATTAAATTTAGGACCAGTTGGTTTGTAATAAGGAGTAGTGGAAGAGGTATTGGAACCGATGGGGTTATTTATAAGGGAGGGCATTGAAAATCCAACACCACCACTACTAGTAATAGGGGTAGTATTGTTGGTATTATTACTTTGCTGGTCCTTATTAGTTATGGTATTATTAGAACTGGTAAACATGGTTGTAAGTTGTAAGTTGTAAATTATAAATTATAAATTATAAATCGTTAACGTCTTTTTATCGATGATTATATATATGTAGTAATATATATATATATAGGAGGAAACGGGATTTGTAGGTAACCTGTTTGTTGAATGAAGCAAAAAGTTGAATAAAAAACGATAATGTGAAACCAATAGTGATAGTGTGTAAATATATAAAACTAGGAATATATAAACTAAACTAAACTAAATTAAAATAAAAGAAACACATGTAAGAAAAAAATGTCTTGGAAGAGGGGATTCGGTTTCACTTTAATATAAAATAACTATATATTAAAAATTGTGTTGATTTTGTTTTGTTTTGTTTCTTTTCTTTTCTTTTATTTCTTTCTTTCCCTTAATTTCGTTTCGTTTCCTTCTTTTTCTAATTTTTAATTTTTTAGTCTTAGGTTATGAATTATTAATAGTGGAGGCCGCTCACTTCCTCGCAAGGGAGGGAGAGGGAGAGGGGGACCACCAGACCACCAGACCACCAGACCAGGTCAGACCAGGCTGGAATTTTACCACTCCTACTTTTTTTATCTTGGCATTTCACCTTACAATAAAAATTACAACTACCAAGGACTAAGAGGAAGGGGAAGACAAACAGTTATAAGGGCCAAGGGCAACTAACTTTTCCGAACAAGATTAATCATTTTATTCAATTTACCAATGTATTTAAGATAAATATGTTAGAAATTATATGACCTTAAGTAACGTTAAAATTAAATATATACATATATATATAATTAAAATAAATTTAATAATAATAATATCACGAAAAGAAAGGGTCTTATCATTTATTGTGTCTTTTTGTCTCTTGTTAAGTGGGAGGATGGATATGGATGGATGGATGGATATGGTAGGGAGTTTACGGGGATTGAAAAAAAAAAAACAAACAAAAAAACAGTGACACCACCACACCCTTACACCACAGGACCCCCCGCAGAGATCACCACACCACACGACACGACACAACTCACACCGGGAACACCGCGGACACCCACCACGGGGTCCAACCACTAGACAAGGAAGGAAGGGACTCTTTGTTTGGACCCTTTTGGTTTTAAGTACAATCAATATACATACAATACCACAAACACAATGTGGTTTATATACACACACACAATACACTTAACTCAGCCTATCGTTCATGTCTAAGCTCATGCAATGGTTCATAGTTCACAGTTCATAGTTCAACTAGGATGAAGGACTTGTCAACATTCTCTATCTTAGATCTTGTATTTCCTTATGAGGTGATGCGATACAGATACGTCCCAAGAGTTCTTGGTATAGAAAAGAAAATTTTAGATACCCACACTACACTACACATATTTAACCAGCAAGATACAGGACGGATGAAGTAGGCTAAGCTAAACTAAATTGCAAATTTATATATATATATATATATATATATGTGAGTGTGTGTGTGTGTGAGTGTGTGTTTTTAACCACTGGTTTAATTAACAATTAACAATTTTAACATTTACATTTAACGTGAAAATGATTCCATGTCTTGTCTGACAAGAGTGGTTTATTGTAACCAATACAATACACACGTGTAAAACCTATACACAAAATTGAGTGACCACACACCACCACTAGGCCGAAAACATCTTTACACAATTTATATAGTAGTTATTTAACATGAAAGGAAGTAAGTAAGTAAATATGAATGTGTGTAATTATTTATTTCTTGTATACAATTTAACTGAAAACAATTAAAAAAAAAAGAGTTGATGCAAAAATAATGTTAAGAATAAATGGGATATCAAAAAAGGTTAAAAGAATTGAAAAAAAAATGGGGATAATATAAAATAGATGTAATTAGGAAAGAAAGCGAATGACTAGAGTTGGATCAATAGAATGAGTTGAAAAATATACCAATATCGAAAAAAAAGGGGGAAACGTATGAAAAGAAAAGAAACAATAAATCAGTTAAATGAAAAGTAAGAGGAAAGAAAAAAAAACATAACAAGAAACAAATAAACAAAAAGTAATGGTATTAAAAAAAAGAATTAATAGGTAATGTAGAACGGACAAAAAACAAAAACGAAAGGGCAAATTAAACTAATGAAAAAGCAAAAAGACAAAAAAAAGGTAGGTTGATGTGGACAGAATCAAGTATCATTAGTCACTCGTAACACTTTTCTTGAATAATCAACTTGATCTTTCAAACTTCTAGACGATTGATTCACTGTTGGATCGTTGTAAAAAGTGGAATGAGGATCTAACCGTTGATCTATCACATTGATCAAACCAGATGATGATGCAGATGATCTCTTTGAATCGTTTTGTACTGTCGTAGTGTTAGCCGGTGCAAAGAAGAATGGCTTCTCAGAGTTGAACGATTCAATGTCCGATCCTAAACCTGGATTACCACCGTAGTTGGCATCGTTTTGGTTCTTCTTGTGTCTCTTGTAAATGAACAATGCCAGAGCCGATATCAACAATGCAGCGACAATACCGACGGCAGTGAACACACCAGCAACTTTCCCCTTTTCATGGAAAAATCCAGAGTTATTGGTACCCTTGTTGTTGTTACCGCCATGGTTGACCGATGACGATGGTGATGCAGTGGCACTACCACCAGACACATCTGGAGATTTAGTGATGGTAGTCTCCAGAATTGTAGTGATGAATGCAGTTTGTGCACTACCCGTCACAGTAGTGACAGAGACAAATGTTGATTTCACGGTCATTGGATGTGTTGTTGTTGTGGAAGAACCTGATGAAGAAGAGGAAGACGACGATGATGAAGATGAAGATGAAGATGAAGATGAAGTTGTTGTTGAAGAAGTTGTCGGAGATGAACTTGTAGAAGATGAGGTTATTATAGACGAAGATGAGGTTTCCTCAATAGATGACGAAGATGAGGATGAACTTGTCACGGTTGTTTTAATTTGAAATAGAGATGTCGTTGAACTAGATGAAAATGAGGAACTTGTCGTTAAGGACGATGACGTAGCAATGATGGTATTGGAGGAAGTTATTAATGACGAAGTTGCAGAAGATAAGGTAAATGTATTAGACGAAGTAGTTTCAAAGGAAGAAGTCGTATCTGATGATGAAGAAGTCATTGAAGAAGATGATGATGATGAGGAGGAGGAGGATGAAGAAGTCAAAGTTGAAGATGACGAGGATGAGGATGAAGAAGAAGAAGATGAAGAGGTAAATGTGATGAAATCATTACCTAATTGAATGTACCCGTACAACCCTTCACCTTCATTACCACAAGATTCTGCCGGGTACCCAGGACATTTAACATTACACGATGTCAATGACGTCTCAGATGATGGTTGATCATTGGAACACCAACAATTCTCACCTTGCACAATGGCGAATTCATAACCGGAGCATTCATCCTTACAGTACCCATTGGAATTAAACTGGTATGATCCAATGTATTTAGAACCTGTGTTACCAGATGAACAAAACGTTTGAGACAACGATTGCACTGTTTGTGGTATTGTCAATAGGAATAAAATGTAAATGGAAACACTTTGCAAAGATAGAAACATGCTTCTATGTATAGGTATGAGTATGGGAATATACAGTATCTATTGCTTATTGATGTTGCGTATTAGTTGTTGGATGTTGATTATGATTAAGTTCATGAAAAATGAGTTAAACGATGAATGAATTTTAGAGAAATGCAAAGGATGATATGATGTGTTGATGGGATAAGGTAGTAAAATTTGGAAAACAGACGGAGAAAAATGAATTCTTTTGCTTTTTTTTTTTTGTTTTTATTCTAATTTTCTTCAATTTAATTCGCAACAAACCCTTGAACAATGAAATACTATATTAACAATATGATTATTGAAGATCAAGGAATTGAAATGGATATAAGGTTGTAAAATGTTTTGTTTATTCTAGTCGGGTCTCTCTCCTTTATCTATTATTAGAGTTATTTTTTTCTTTCTAACACCGGAGAAAAAAAAAGTTAAAGGAGAAAGGAGAAAAGCAAAATGGAGTAAATAACCAAATTTAAAAAAAAGTTAAAAAAACTTCAAAACTCCTTTTAACAATAAATTGTATCTTTATTGATGGATCAATGAATGGTTGACCTTTTTTGTAAGGAAATTTAAATTGAAATTGAAATTGAAATTGAAAATGAAATTGAAACAGGCCCCTTTTATTATATTATATTATATTATATTAAAATACAAAGCCAATTAAGTAACCCTTTTCGTAATGTTAATTTTATTTAGCAGCAGCCTTCTTTTTGGGTGGTGGTGGTTTGCGCGCGCGTTTCTTTTTTTTTTTTTTTTTTTTGTTCGTTCGTTCCTTTCTCTGCCGCTCTTTTTTTTTTTTTTTTGTGTAAGTCTTTTCCGATTAGGTCAATTAATGAAAGATTTCTATTTAAATTGACTCGTTATTCTTTGTTCTTTGTATTTGTAGAGTTTACCAAGTTAACTAGTTAGTTAGTTATATTAATGATATTAATGATATTAATGATCTGTATTGATGTTTTTTTCTTTTTGATGAAATGAATCAGGAAATCGAGGTAAATTGTAGTTTTTATCTGTAGTATTGGATGCAGACAAAAGGAAAAAAGACAAGTTTTCAATACAATATTGGATCCATTGATCGAACTGTTCAAAGTTCTTCAATTGACGTGGATTAGACTATGGAAGGACAAAAAAAAACACTAGTTGTTTGTTAAAGAGAACAAAACAGAACAAAACAGAACAAAACAGAGAACAAAGAATACTCACTACATACATACACATCTACACAGAAACATGACAAAAGCGGACATTTCACTGTATTTATAAAAACACAAAACTTCCAAGTTTCAATACAAGTTTATTTTACAGCCATTTTACTACTAAGTAGTTTAATTAGCAAGAAAATTACCTTTAACCTACTTAACCGATATTATTATCCAAAAGCAAGTTTGTTGTAACCACTGTACTTATTTACATATATACTGTACTTAATATTATATTATATCATACTATATTATACTATACTATACTGTGGTGAAGAGAGAATTTGATTTGACGTAATTGTGCGCAATAAAAAAAAAACTTTTTTTTTAACAAGCCACGGGCATGATAAGGTCCATTCATGGTATGTACTTTACAATGGCTTTTGTGTTTGTACTTGTACTTGTATTTGTATAGTGGCTGTACAATACAGTACAGTACTGTGTTTATATATATATACATATATATACATATACATATACATATACATACACACAATACAAGTATAAATATAAATAAAAACACTACATAATTGTAATGTAAATTCAAAACTCAAACTTGCTTTTATTTCCATTTCCCTTCCTTGTAAAGAAATCCACCACACATCCATGATGCCGCTTTTAAATGCACCTTTTATACACTAAATACATTATTAACTCATGTTCCTTTTTTTATATATGACTTGTGCTGTGGTATGTGGTATTATTATATATATATATATATATATGGAACAAACGTTTTTACAATTTAAAATTGTTAAATTGAATATCAAATATTAAATATCAAATATCCTTTATAATTGTATGACAGTAATAAAAAAAACAACACAAAAAGAGTTTCTCTTATCTCTCTTGTCCTTTGTCTCTTGTCCCTTGTCCCTTGTGTGTTTGTCCGCACAAAAAAGTGTAAAAAAATTAATTACATATTATGTGTAATACAATACGTCAGCCACAAATAAATAAATAAATGTATATATTCAGATAGATACATAGATACAGATACCGATACAGCAGATACAAAGAGATACGGTGAATGTTAAAATGCTATATATGTAAGATTACATAACTTACGGTAATTGTACGTTGTTATTGGTTTTTGTTTAATTTCGACACACACACACACACACACACACACACCGTTAATTAACAATACATAAGTATTCCATTCGATACCGACCGATACCGATATATGTCGATGATATATCGTTCATTCTAATTTGAAATCCATGAATCCAAATTCATGATTCCAGCCATCCATTTACATACATACATACCCCCCAAAACAAATTCGAGACTAACTTATTTTGGCCATTTAAATACTGTTTATGGTATGCTATGGTATTGTGTGGTGTGGTGTTCATTCTTCTTCTTCTTCTTCTTCTTCTTCGTCTTGCGATGATGATGACCATCCATGTGTATATATAAATACAAAAAAAGTAACTGTAAATCCATTTAACGGAATGAATGGGATGTTCGACCTTCTCCTTTATACATATATATATATATATAATCATACCTTTTAAGTAACTATGCAGAACAAGGAAGACACATTTAAAGGTTATGTTTGACCTCTCTTTTGATTTTCCTTCTATTATTCATGTGAAATTGAATTAAAAGTCAAAAAACAAAAAATCCCAAAAAATCCCAAAAACTCATTAACATGCAAACGAACAAAATTGATAAACTACTTTGCTATTGATCTCAAATTCATTTATATACCTTCAATGGAATCAATGGAATCAATGGAATCAGATAATATAAATGTGGCTAGTGAGTAAATGAAAAACCATGTCAATGTTGCTCTTTCTCAGAAAGAAAGAAAGAAAGAAAGAAAAAAAAAAAAAAGAAATTTACTCTCTCTTTCTCTTCTCTTCTCAATTAGGCAAATTTCCTATTTTGTACTAATTACCATCCCGTTTTAGTGATAGTACGTATTTCACATCTTTATTTTGCATTTTTACGTTTTTGGCTTTTTTTTTAAAGTTTCCAGGCAATTAATTAATCTAAAGATCGGTGATCTAAATTTGAATAGTAAATGTAAATTGAATAAGCTTGGATCATTCATTGATTTACTTTACACTATGAATGTATCATTGAAGCAATCTTACTTATCATAGATTGAATTTATTTATTAGATAATACTTGAAAAAAGATTAAATTAAAAAAAATATATATGAAGAAAATGGATCGAACTAATTGATTATACAAAAGAGGTAAAAAAGTAAAAAAAAAAATAGAGAGAGAGAGAGGGGGAGAAAAATAAAGATAGATAGAGAGATAGACAAAAACTGAGATAGTGTAATATAGGAAAAAAAAACAAAGGCTAGAAATGATAAAACGAAAAAAAAATAAGAACAAAAACAATAGGATATCAAATGAATGAAAAATTTCCAAGGAAACAAAAATACATCAAATCTTTAAAAATAAAAAGAGATAGACAGAAAAGTTGAGAGATGAAAAGAATACAGAAAGACATATATAGTGAATGATAAGTTAAAATTCGATCAATTGATCAATCGATCAATCGATCAAGATTAAAAAACCTGCAATAATTAAAAATTTCTTAAAGAAACATAAGAACAAACTTGAACATTAAACTCATTAAAAAGACAAACAGGGATAGAATTTAAATATGATATAAAGCGATAGCGAATGAATGAATTCTATGTCTCATGTTTTCTATACGAGTTGTTTCAGTTTGTTTTGATATTTGATTTTTTTTTTTTTTGAAAAGTGTTTTTTTAATAGTTTTTTTGAATTTCAAATGTGTTTAAAGATAGATTACCATTAAAACAAACAAGATTATTTCAATGCTCTCTTTATTCTAGAGAAGATACTTCTCTTTCTTTCCTTTGGCTTAGCAGTGGTCTTAGCTGGAGTGGAAGTTTCCTTCTTTTCAGCTTCAACTTCAGCTTCGGCTTCACCTTCAGCAGCATCATCTGTGGTTTTTTCCTTCTTAACTAACTTGGTGACCTTCTTAACGTATTTAGTCTTTGGTTCCTCTTCAGTGGTGGTGGCAGCGGCAGCGGTTTCAGTGGTAGCGGTAGCGTCGGCTTCAACAGCCTTAACATCAACATCTGGGGTTTCAACGGTGGCCTTAGCATCGACAGCTGGAGTTTCAACCTTAGCATCAACGACTGGAGCAGAAGTTTCAGCTTCCTTCTTCAATGCCTTTGGATCAAGAGTGGATTTGAATTCTGGTTCGTTTAAGGTCTTTGGATCAACGTCTCTAACTTCAGTAAACACTGGGTTGGTGGTAGCATCTTCTGGAACAACGATACCTGGTTCACCCAAGGTGACTTGTTTACCCTCACTTGATGGTAACACAGTGGTAGATAATTCTGGTTCTTTAGCACTAGTGGAAACTTCAACCTTTGGTTCCTTTGGAGTTTCAACCTTTGGTTCAGAGATTTCAACTTCTGGTTCTGGTTCTGGTTCTGGTTCATTTAAAGTCTTTGGATCAACGTCTCTCACTTCAGTGAAGGCAGAGATTGAATGTGGATTCTCTGGAACGACAATACCTGGTTCACCCAAGGTGACTTGCTTACCCTCACTTGATGGTAACACAGTGGTAGATAATTCTGGTTCCTTGGTAGTAGTGGAACTGGAAGTGGCAACGGCAGCAGCAGCAGCAGCAGTGGCAGCAGCAGCACCACCAGCAACGACTGGCACAGCCAATCCACCAGCTTCTGGAATCTTAGCAGAAGTGGAATCAATGGCAATGAAATCCTTTGGGTACAAGACATTGTTCAAATGACCGTCAGAGTCAGCCTCGGAATGGTAAGAATCAGCAGTGATCCAATTACCGTCAACGACAAACTTAAAAATGATTTTATCTAAATCAGTTGGGAATGGAACAGTCAATTCAAAAGAACCATCCTTTTGCTTGACTAATGGGAAACTTTGTGACCAATCATCAAAGTTACCTGTAACAATAACGTCATTTGGACCGGAAGGCCTGTTAATAAAAAAATTTAAGCGAAGAAATTTATTTTTGTTAGTTAGTAAAAGGCGTAAAATGAATGAGTGAGAAAGGGCAAAAAAAAATTTATTTATTTATTTATTAGAGAAACTCAACATGGCAATTGTGTATGAATATGAGGGTGTGTATACATTGTACAATCTTTATTGTGTTATTATGACATGTAAAACGGTGTAAAACTAGGATAATGAATTATGAATATGGGTGTTTCATATGATTATTTACCTTTGGGTGTCTTGTTTTGAGTAGTTTATTTATGTATATTTATGTTTGTTTGTTTGTTTGTTTGTTTGTTTTTTTTCTTTGTCTCTCTCTTTACAGCCACGAAAATGTGTAATAAAAATTAACTTAGGCAACAACATAAAACTAGAGTAACAACATTGAACTCTACCCATCAACCAAAATTGATATTCCAATTGTCACTTGCTTGTAATACATCAAATCTTCTATTTTTCTGAATGTTTCGTTTGTGCCAATGATTAACCAATTGGAAATTCAATTTAAAACAAAATAAATTTGACGCATCATATTATCTATAAATTTGTACTTTCTTGTAAAAACTATTACTCCTCTCACTCTCATTTATGTTATTCTTGAAACTGTGGGAAACGACATACCATGTGAAAGTGTAGCTAGACATGATGTGTGATAAATTAATTGATATAATATTAGTAATGTTAAATCAATGGAATGGAATACAAGGAAAAGACGAAGTAAAAAAAAGAGAAAGAATACATAAGGAGATGGGTTCATTTTTTATTATACAAATTCAATTTTTTTTTTGTGTGTTTTGTTTATGTTATCTCAAGGTCTCAATGTCTCACCGTCTCACTGTTTTCTCAGTTAAATAAATAAATAAATAAATAAATAAATAAATAAAAGTGGCGCACCAATTTCATTTAAGCCACTTCAGTTTTACGTAATAAAAATACTATACACAAATATTGTTCTATACTATACTATACTATATTATAGTGTACTATACGTACGCGTTTTTTTTTATTCTTCTTCTTCTTTCTTAAATTAGTATTAATCTGTAGGGGTACTTTAATTTCATCATTAAACTGGTACAATACAGTACTGTACAGTTAGTATAAACTATACCAGACTATTCCTTATCTACTCTACCCCTACCTGTGTTTCAAGTAAAATTAAAACCATTTCTAAAATGCAGGGGAATAAATATATAATAAGTAAACAAAATACCCTTCTTTTTACCTTCTTTTTAACCTTCTTTCTATATAATATTAATAAACAAAACAAATAAATTAAAAAAAGCGCGCTCTCTTGAGTGGGGTGTGTGGGTGCTTAGCCACAATCTTAGTTCCCTTCTCTCGAGGGATTGGGAAAATAGCCAAGGTGAGGAGCGGAAAGGGGAGGCTTGCTCTTCAATTTCAATTCCACCCACACGCACATGGGGGGGGGTGATGGTGTAAGGGATTGATGGATGTGGCTGGTGAAGATGTTTGCGCTTTTGTTTTCTTATATAGATACTAACACTAATCTAATCTAATATAATATAATATAATATAATATAATGTATATTCTCATATTTACATGTATAAATATATATATATCTATACATTGCTGATCGCTTATTGTAAGCGGTGAAAGTTTAAATAAAATGTTTTAAAGTCGATTTCCATAGATCTACTAACGTAACACTTTGGTAATAATTTATTCTATTAAATTCTTTATTTACATATGGGATCGATCGGTATAAAAAGATATAGATAAAGAGATAGACAGAGATAGACAAAACAGACAACAACAACAAAAAAACAAAAAAACAAACAGACAAAATTAAACACCGTAATTATAATATATATATATATGTATAATGATTAAACGAAACAGAAGAATAGAAATATGAAAATTTTGTAATTCACATTAAACAACAACCTTTATTTGAATTAGACGATGATTTTTTCCCATTACTGGTAGAATTTGGATCTAATGATTCATCTTCTAATTCATTACCTTTTTCAAACCGTTCAATCTCATCAACCATTAACCCAAACACTTTACCGACGTTTAAATTCAATTTGGCGGAACATTCAATGTATGGAACACTTTTATTTGGTCCAAAGAAATTCTGGCATAGTTGTTTCAATTCATCCTCACTGACTTGTCTTTGTAAATTCAAATCTGATTTATTACCAACAATGATCATTGGTTTCTCCAATTGGTCAACTCCGACACCACCGATGGCAGAGTCTAACAATTTGTCTCTGATTATACTCAACATGTCAAAGCTTTGTCTGGAATTTATAGAGTACATCAATATGTATCCATGGATACCTATGAGTAATTTATTGTTGATCAATGAAAATTCATCTTGACCGGCAGTGTCTAAAATCTCCAGTGAATAATTTATCCCCTTGTGTTGAATGACCTTATTGAATTGGTTCTCTATAGTTGGATAATAACTCTCTATGAAATGATCCTCCACAAATTGTAATGTTATAGATGATTTACCAACGGCTCTTGATCCAACTATGGCAATCTTCCGTTCTTTGTTTGGTGTGAGAGAATTTGGCATGGTATATGTATGTATATGCTAATGTAAATGGATGATTCAACGATACTCGTTTCAGTTGTAACTAACCATAAATCAGAGGAATCCCTTATAACTTTTATCTATCGATTTAATTCAAACAATTTTTTTTTTCAAATTTGATATTGTAGAATAAACAACGACAACAGTCAAAAAAAGAAAAAAGTAAAAGAAAAAGAAAAAAGTAAAAGAAAAAGAAAAGAAAAGAACAAACAAGGAAAACTATCAAAAACCGACAAGGAAAAGAACAAAGAGAATATAATGGATTCAAGATGTAAGTGTAACTTATTATTTAATATATGAATATATGTGAGTTTTTTTTCTCTCTCTTTATTTTAAACCACTTAAGAAGTCAGTCAAAGTTGTAAATATGGGGTGTATAGTATCGTATCTTTCTTCTAATATGTTATATTAGTGTATCAATAGTTTTCGAAAACCAAGAGAGAAACTCCATTAAATTTCATTTTCAACCAGTCAATTTCAAATAAAAGTCATTTTCTCTCTCTCTCTCTCTCTCTCTCAACGGTTTTTTTCTTTCTTTTTTCCCTGTCCGTTGCCGTATTTTTTCATTATGTTTACCTGCGGCATCGTTTTTAATTAAGGCTATTTTACTTCAATATACATATAATACATATATAGTTGTACATGCAAATGTGAGTTATGTATGACAAGGCGGTGGTTGTAGTATATTATATTCTCTAAACATAGAAATAAGTGTTAAGAGAGTAATAGATGATGTATATAAAAGCAACAAACAAGAGAGATAGAGAGAAAAGTAAAAATGCAGAGAAAGAGAACAAGAGAACAAGAGAACAAGAGAAAAAAAAGGGGGGACATTCGTTATATTGGATAAACATGATAAATAAACATCTCATACTATAATGGTTAATCCACAAAGAATAATAAATAATAAAAAATTAGCCTGTTTTTTTTCTCTTGTGAATTAAAAAATGGTAAAAAAAACTGTGGATAATTAAATTTATAAGAAAAGAAGTATGTTGAAAAAAAGAGAGAGTATCAATATAACGATAAATCGAAAAGAAAAGAAAATAAAATAAAATAAAAAAAAACATCTATATTTTGATATCTAATAATTATTAAAACTTAACTGTGTGTAAAATAACTGTACGTGGTGTGGTTTGGAATGAACTTAAAATCCATTTCAACTTTGAGCCCATTTCAAACATTCCAATGATGAAACAACAATGACAATGGTCACAGGTAATGTCAAAATGACATACCCATAGAACAACACACCAGTCATTTCCTTTTGATAAATTTCATTCAATTGGCAAATCTGGGAAAGTTGAATGGCAGGTGGAGACGTTATCAATAAAAATGATGTGATTAAGAAAATTGGATCATCCATGATACTCAAGTTGACATATTTGACACACATGGTGATCAATGGTAACAACACAATCGATGGCAACACCATTCTAGACACCAATGAACCGAAAATCATCTTAGAATAATGAGGACATGCTGGTGGGATCTCACTGGATGGAGCTAAATTGGCACCTAAAACAACCAAGATCAATGGGATAGACACAGAACCTAATTGCTTGATTGCCTTGGCCAAAGTGTTTTCAATGAATCCATTCGCTTCATAGAATTCATATTTGATTTGTGGAATGGATGCGACAACGACAGATATCAACATTGCCCACAATGGAGGATTCATCCAGGAGATGAATTTTTGCACAGCTCTGACGAAAATGTTGCTTTGTTGGTGGGGGCTACCGCTAGTCAATTCAGCAGTGGACACAATCAATGAATCAGCTTCTGTGTTGGTGGATGTCTTAGTTAAATTGTTTGGCATGATATCATTAACCATAGAATTGGATGAGGACATCGATGATCCTTCACTCCATTGACCACTGGTCAATTGATTTGACTCTGATGGAGGAATCAACAATTCATCGTCTGCGTCATCGATGAGATCAGCAGATCCGTAATTTGCAGTGGAAATGTCAGTGGTGTCATCGCATGCATTACTGCCAAGCAATCCAGTCTCCTCGTCATTGACAGTTAAATTCTTGTGGTAAATGACATCGTCTGAGACTTTCTTTAATAATTTATTGTAACCCCAAGACCATCTTAACATTTGACCCAATTGTTGAAAGATCAAAAGGTAAATCAACCCTCTGGAAGCGATTTTATCTGGTGTGTCATCTGGCACATCATCCCATTCCAAACCTGGTAAACTGTACGATAGCGCCAACGTCAATGACACAGGTAACGAGTTGGAATTACCAAACACTGCCATGGCAGTGACAAAGTTCCCCTCTGGTTCCGTTAAATTCAACAATCTTGAAATCCAATTCGACGCCACCAATGACACACCAGTGGTGATGGCGTACAACACTGGGATGATGATAATCTCTAATAGTTTCTTCAATGACAATGAAGAAGCTAATTTGGTAAAGATCAAGGCTGGCGTGAACAAATCAACATTCAATCTTGAAATCATCTTTGTGGCTTCATTGTTTAACAAGCCTGTTCTTGCAGCCCAAAAACCAGACAAGCAAATAATGACAACTTCCAACACTGCTTGGAAAGTTTGAAATGTAATCTCTTGATACGATAACCCTGATTGAGCGGCAGTATTGGGCAAGTTTGTACTGATAAAATATTCAAATATCATTGTGTATTGGGTTGTTATTATTATTGTATGTGTGTGGGTATAAGTATAATACAATCGGAAAGGTCCGGTGTTTTTTTTGTTTTGTTTTTAAAATTGAAAATTAAATTGAAATGGTTTAGTTGAATTTAATTACTTGAAATGATTTAAAACTAGAAATTTGGGAAGATGAAATGAGATAAAATGAAATCGAAATCGATGTGTGTTTGATTTTGTTTATATATAATCTGTCACTATTTCAAAAAATCGTAATATCGTTTTCGTTTTCGTTTCGGTTCTCCTTGTTTGTTTGTTTGAAAAAAAAAAGGTGGGCGCAGAAAACTTAAATTGGTGAGAAATGAATGATTAATTAAACAAGAAGGGTGATATAGCAATAATTCGATAAAGCCTTGAATAGTTAAAAGAAGAGTATCAATGGTAAATGAAGAAGAAGAGGAAGAAGAAGGGAAGAAAGAAAGAAAGAAAGAAAAGAATTAAAAAAAAAGACACTATCAGATAAAAAGGGTTCAGAGAAACAATCCACAGAAATATAGTATGATTCACAAAATAAAATTCAGAAATTTATCTGTTTCATACAAACAAAAGCAGAAAATTTAATGTTCCTCTTATTTAATTGCTGTTTTTTTTAACTGTTTTTTACCATTATAGTACAATACATTGATATCTCATTAATTATATACATATTGTATATATGTGTAAATAAATATAACAAAGTAGTTTGATGATACGTACGTAAAAGAAAAACCATAACTGTGGATGTTTTCTTTGTTTTTATTTACGTTTCACACTCTCAATTAATGTGTCAGCCACTTACTTACAGGTACATTAAATAGATAAATAGATAAAATCAGACACTTTAAAAAAAAAACTGGGTTGTAAAATGAATGTGAATTGTTGTTCATTGATTGATTGATTAATTGATTAATTTAATTGATTGTTCTTTTATCTATGTCTATTGTTCTTTTGTTACTTATCTAATGTGTTGTGTGTGTGTGATGGGCTCTGAGGAGACAAACACCACCCCGACAAACAGACAAAAGAGGAGAAGAGAGATGAGGGGACTTGGGTTAGGCACACCGGGGAGAAAGAGGGGGAGGGAACACGGTGATATTGCCAAGGGAGATGAGCCGGACACTTAGAGGACACTCCGAGGGGGTTGTATTTAAATATATGTTGTATTCTACAATAAATTGGATTTACTTTTCTGAGAATAAAAACAATCAGACGATGTAAAATCATATATATATATATATATATCACTCACGAACGATACTTACCCCGACAATGTAAACAAATGAACAAACGAACAAACAAAGGTGATTTAAATTAATAAATTAGCAGAAGACACATGTGCGCTTCAAAAAAAAAAAAATTCTTTCTTAAAAAAAATCGACGTATAACCGTCGCGTCGACTCATCGTTTTTTTTTTCCTCGAGGACTGGTTTTATTTACTTCTTCGGGGCAAACAATGAACCTTGTGCCAGGATTTTAAACTTCACATTTTTACATTTTTATTTTCCAAATTCTATTTTGGTTAAAATTTATTTATACACATTTCAAGCAAAGTTCTTTCTCACCATTACCATTGTTGAACTCATAACTTGTATCATTATATATGCTTAGATGATTGTTCCATCTAACAGAGATAACTGAGCAAGGCACCTGTATACAAAGTCAACTAACTGTAACAGGCGCTTGCTCATCACTGAAGAATCCTTCAAAAAGTATACTAATGGTTGATAATAATAGATAATACAAGTCCTTTGCGTTGAGGGTAACTGGGGTAAATAACTCTCCAGTTGTCAGTAATGGTATCAATTTCATTAATATTATTTATTAAACATTAACCATTTTTATGTTGGTGTAAGGATGCTGACAACCAGAGAATTGAAAGGAAAATACAAAATACTTCTGCGAGAGAATATAAATATAAGATCAATCAATAGATGATACAAGCCGACTGAACCATTCTTCAAGACTCACACGGATCTATCCTGGATTTAGAATTGAATTGGGTTTTACTTATAGACATGTGATTTATGGTAAAATCATTAACTTATAAATTATTCTGATATTATCTGAGCGGATCTTCTAACGATTTTTTCGACGTTATTGTATGTTTCAGCGATTATGCATAACTCGGCTTGTTACCCCTTTTTACTCATATCACCGAATTATTCAACCCTTATTTTTTTTTTTTTGATTATTAATTCAGTTAATTGATTTTGATCTTGCTACTAATGTAGCCTATTGGTTATAGAAATCAATAGCAAGATCAAAATCAATAGCACTGGCAGAATTTAATTCAGAAACATGATTAGGGATAAGGTAATTTTGCATTGTTGTTTTACGGATGGATGCAAACAAAACAACAAAAGCCAGGATACAACCATACAATCAACGAAGTCTTGTACATTAGAAATAACATTAATAATCAATGGTATCCTTTTGAAAAGTAGTGTATGGTAAAGTAGTTTGTAATTCATTATAACAATTACAACGTATAACTAGTACAATGATCACAACGACATCGATCAAACAAAAAACAACAACCAAGATGAAGAAGGCAAATGTAACTGCTCTAACTCATTTAATTTCCTTTGCTTTCCTTGTTTTCAATTTTTATGTCACATTTTGTTTAACAAACACGATTAATAATCAACGAAATCATAAAAGAAAATATTTTACTTCTCCCATTCGATGAATTACCAGGAACATGTAAAAACACTTGTTCACTGAAATTCATTGCCCTGTGTCTGATTATTAATAATAATATTTTGGAAAAAGGATAAATATGCCCTATTTTTCAATTTATTTCAATTTATTTCAATCAAGTTAATCAATACCTCTACATTTTATCCTTCTAACCATACATTCGTATATCAATTACTAGTCAAATTTAATTTACACACACAAAAGAAATTTCAAAACATGTCCAAGCCAGTTGTCGCAATTTTCGGTACTAATGGGTTCTTAGGTAAACCATTCACTGAAGCATTATCATCACCAGCCTTCTCTGGTAAGATTTCATTACCAATCAGAGCTATGACAAGGGACCCATCCAAACACTCTGACTCTGAATTTGTTAAATACTATAAGGTTGATACAGATGATGTTGATTCATTCAAAGAAGTGTTAACCGGGGTTCAAGTGCTAATTAATGTTGGACCACCAAATGAATCAATTGAAATTGCATTAGATGCCGCAATTAAATTCACTAAGTTGGAATTATACATCCCCTCTCAATTTGGTACTGAATTGGATGTTACTGATATTCCAAAATTTTTAGGATTCAAAACAGTCCATTCAGCAAAGGCAAGAGCTGCAGATTTCAAAACCATTGAAGTTATCACAGGTTTGTTTGCAGTCCCTGGTTCATTATTGTATGAGTACTTAACTCCAGTTGGTTATGATCCCACAGTTGACCCAACAACTGTCACCATAAGAGGTGACCCGGATGGATTATTTGAGATTTCCTACTTGCCTGATATTAGTAAGTCAATTGCTTCTATTATTACTGGTGGTAAGTATGATAAATTGCCGGATAAGATCAGAATTTCATCTGACAGAGTGTCCCAAGAACAGTTGCTTAAGAGATATGAAGAAAACCATAACGTTTCGTTGAAAAGAAAATATATTAGCAAGGAAGATGCTTTGAAACAAGCTAAAGACTTATTCAATGATGGTCAAGGGTACAAGTTCGAGGATCTTGTGTTTTATCTACAAACATTTATTTCCCAAGGTTCGGGTAAGGGATTGTTGTTCTCTGAAAATGAGAAGGAGTTGGTCAATAAAAATGAATCATTGTTCAAATGGACGAAGTTTAAGGATGTTCCAAAGTAAGATTATTATTAAGATTATTATTCAGCGCTTTCTTTTTTAATGTATTATGGGTATTCTTTATTTTACTTCTATTGTTGTCATTTACGTATCTCTATTTTCTTGAATTATGAAAGTAAGTATTTTACAATTGTAATCTGTGTAACTAGTATGTATTAAAAGGGGGTGGGATGAATGATATACACTTCTCTTAACTTGTTAGGTTTTACATTTATTTTTTGTTTGTTCCCCACATCATTTTACTAACTAACTAAAGATGAAAATGATTAATAATCCAAAGCATAATGTTGACATAGTATCTCAAGGGACAATACCAAATAATTACAAGACAATGACGGACAAATGACTGACAAATGATTGAAAAAAGACACTCACATGACACTTACAAATACATCACGTGACAATTACAAATACATCACGTGACTGATTCTAAATTTCAACCTATTTCAAATGAATGTGGGGGTACATAAATGTGCCCTTGTTCCTTCCATTTAATTCAATTCTCATAACTATTTCGCCTTAATAAATCTAAATTATAATCATTCAAGTAGCATACAAACACAAATTGCTAAAAACCAAATTCAATTTCCACGCAAAGAAACACAAAAAGCCATGTCTAAACCAGTTGTCGCAGTTTTCGGTACTAATGGGTTCTTAGGTAAACCAATCATTGAAGCTCTATCATCACCTCTTTTCTCAGATAAAATCCAATTACCAATCAGGGCTATCACTAGAGATCCTTCCAAATACTCCGACTCTGAGTTGATCAAATATTATAAAGCCGCTCAAGATGATGTTGATTCATTCAAAGAGGTGTTAACTGGAGTTCAAGTGTTCATTAACGTTGGCCCACCAAATGAATTCATCAACGTTCCATTGGATGCTGCTATCAAATTCACCAACTTAGAATTGTACATTCCTTCTCAATTTGGTACTGAATTGGACGTTTCCGATTATTTACCAAACTTTTTATCAATTAAAACAAACCATTCTGCAAAGGCTAGAGCCGCTGGTATCAAGACCATTGATGTTATCACTTCTCTATTCATCGTTCCAGGTTCATTTTTATATGAAATTTTAGGTTGTGTGGGTTATTTCCCAGATGTTGATCCAACCACTGTTACCATCAGAGGTGATCCAGATGGATTAGTCGATATTTCCTATCTACCCGATGTTGGTAAAGCCGTTGCATCAATCGTCACATCTAGTGGCGAGTACAGTAAATTACCAGACAAAATCAGAATCTCTTCAGATAGAGTGTCCCAGGAACAATTGATTAAGAGATATGAAGAAAACCATAATGTTTCCTTGACCAGAAAGTATGTCAGTAAGGAAGATACTTTGAAACAAGCTCAAGAATTGTACAATGGTGGTGCAGGATTCGATTTTAAGGATTTCTTCTTCTATTTGCAAGTGTTCATATCTCAAGGTATTGACAAGGGACTTTCATTCTCTCAAAATGAAGATGAATTGGTCAATAAAGATGAATCATTGTTCAAATGGACAAAGTTTAAGGACGTTCAAAAATAAGTGTTGGTTTTTATTATGAGTTATGTGTCTTTTTTTTTCGTAGTTTTTTTTTGGCGTTGATTGCCCTTTTGTCTTTTTTACCTTTTGAATCGAAATAAATGAAATGATATAGTATTTTACAAATTACAAATTAAGTCTGTATATATAATATAATAAATTAGAAAGCTGAAAGAGGAGTAAGAGATAAAAAGCAAGAAAAAAAATGATAGGAAGGTATAAAGCTACACACAAAAGCAATATAAAAAAAAGCAATAAAAAAAAGACAAACAAATAAAGCAGCAAAAAATAAAATAAATAGATAACAAAAAAAGTACATCAAAGTAAAGTAAATTTAAATAAAACAAGTAAAATAAATAAAGCTAGATAAAAATAATAACATGTAAAAAAAACAAATAAACAATTAATTGGTTCTGTAGTTGTTTTCGTCTACACTAGTTCAGAGATACTGATTTTTTCCCTGACTAATTGTGGTGAAACAGGTGTTGAGGTAGGGGCATCAGCAGTAGGATCAGTAGACGAAGTACCATCTGCAGTGGTGGCACCATTCGATATTGACTTGGCTTGTGAATCAGTCAGGTATGAAGCAGAGAAAATTGATGACGATGACGATGGTGTTGGAGACATATGAACTGCATTTGTGGTGGTACCATTGCCACCAGTACTGCTAATGGTCAATAGTCCATTATTACCATTACCATTGCCTGTATCTACCATTAAACCTAGTGTTGATGAGCCTGTGGATGAGATGGAACCTGTAGAGTTTAATCTTTCATTTCGTCTATTAGTGTTATTATTTGTAGGAATGTTCATTAATGAAGAAGGTCCACTTACTTTGAAAGAAGGAAGCTTTGCAGACGATGGAGACGTGGATATAGAACCAGTTAAACTGAATCTGCGTAGAGATGTGGATGATGTAGATGAATTTAGTGAGCTAGGATGGAAGCTCATGAATGCATTTGTTGGGTTATTTAAACCAGGTAATTGCATATATCCCTGTTGTTGTTGTTGTGGTTGTTGAAACAAGTTTGTATTTCCTGGATAATGTGGGTATAGATCTGTCTTGGCAGATAACGGGCTCAATGATATCCCCTGGGTATTAGAAACATTGACTTCCAAGTTTTCTGCAGCCTTTAGCACTGACAATATTCCATTGCCTCTTGACGAAGATGAAGACGCTTGATTTTGGATTATAGGATACGGCACTGGCACAGGAACGGGCACAGGCACAGGTAATGAAATTGAGGAGTTGGTATTGTTGTTATTTGGGTAGTAATTTGGTTGATGGGTATCGTAGTGATGACTTAGAAAAGAATCTGTTCCATTTCGGTTCATGTTTGTGATGATGTTGACAGTCAGTGGTGGTAGCATTTTACTTTGAATGTTTAAATCGATAGGTGGGGCGATTTGTTGTTGTTGCTTCGGTTCAGATTTTATCTCCTGCAGTGAAAACTGTTGCTTCTGCTGCTGCTGCTGCTGTTGTTGTTGTTCGTTTTGAGGAACATTGTTGTTTACCACGCTATTGGTGGACTCCTCGACACTTGATTTTCTCTTGCGTCTAGTACGTCTTTTCTTCAACTCTGAATCGTCGACTCTTAACCGTAACATACCAAACCCCTTTTCATAAGGTTTCAAACACAGATTGATAAAGTTCACACCGAATATAGGCACTAGGGCGTATCTTATCTTGTAACAGAATTTACTAGCCAATTTCTTTGCTGTGGCATATGGGATCCAAGTACCTTGAATCTTTAAAAACCCACCTCTGACTCGTTTCACCTCCTTGGCTAGCTCCGGTGACGATTCCACCAATTTGACAATATCTGCCTTTGAATTACCTATGGCCTTCCAAAGACCAGTCAAATGCACTAACCCTGAATGGTAATCCCATATGATCCAATTGTCATTGATCTTGTACTCATACACGGTTAAGAAATTTCTTGGATCGATGGACGTGGAGTATTTCCTCTTTGATATGTCATCTACACTGGGGATATTGGCTAATTGGTACTTTGGAATGATCAAATCTGCAGGGTACTCTTTCACTGGGAAGTTCACCTGAGTATCGGTGGTGTTATTCTTAGGGGGAAGCATGGTGTGTTTTTTTTTTTGTAACTTAGACAAGGGGGGGGAGAGGAAGGAGGATGCGTGTGTAATGTGTGGATTTTTGATTTCAACTTTCAAAACAGTGATAAATCAGAACCCATACATAACCTTATTGAACAGATAATTTGAACAATAATAATGTGTATTATGATATAAATATATAAATATATATATATATATACATAGATATATATATTTGTTTATATAATAATTATCTAGATAAAATTGATAGATGACGAAATGTTGATAAAAAGATAAATGACACACACAAAAAAAACACTCAGTAACACTCACTCACTCACTCACTCACTCACACTTTCACACTCTCACACACAAAATTAAAAAAAAAAAAACGAAGATAGATAGATAGATAGATAGGATAAAAATATGAAAAGATAGATAGGGGTGACTTTTTTTGGTATTTTTTTTTGGTGTTTTGTTTTGTTTTGTTTTGTCCTGTCTTTGTGAAACCTTACAATGGAGGAAACAATGATGATGTTATTTTAAAGGAATAAGAAAGAAACTAGGGTGTAGTAACGAAAAAAAAAAAAAAAAAAAAAAAAAAAAAAAAAAAAAAAAAAAAAAAAAAAAAAAAAAAAAAAAAAAAAAAAAAAAAAAAAAAAAATAAAAAAAAAAAAAAAAAAAAAAAAAAAAAAAAAAAAAAAAAAAAAAAAAAAAAAAAAAAAAAAAAAAAAAAAACATAACCCTTACTGTGTAAAAATAATAATAATGTATGTATGTATAGTATGTATAGTATGTATGTATGTACGTATGTATGTATGTAATACACTATTGTAATGTAAAAACTATGGCTAAAAAATTGACATTTTTTTATTTTACATACAAAAATTACATAATAGATCCTCCTTCCTAATAAAATATTGAGTCTTGAAAATTTAGCCTATTTTTGCTTTTTATCAAATTTATTGTCTCCCCGAAAGGTTTCCCATCAGCCCATACGGGGAATACACTGGGGGGTATACGGGGGGGAGGAGGAAGAAAAATACTTGGCCGACAGCTATTTCGCGCTCCCGCTTTCACACACACCCACACCCACACACACACAATTTTTATATTTTTTTTTTTCTGGGCTTTCCCCCCCCCTTAGTCCTGGAAATTCCGTTTGCAATAAATTACCGTATTAGGTATCACTCGGTGGATCAATATCACCGGATACCACTATGTACTAAGTTAAAAAAAAATGTTGCTACGTTAGGTGTACGGGTGTGTTCCACAGTTTTATTCCCGTTGATTGCTTGTTTAGGTAATATGTATATATCCACGCGGCTCAGTGTGATTTGAAAAAGTGTCAATTTTTTTTTTTGACAATCGGGAAGCCTAATTTGTTTGAAAATTGACACATTTTTATTTATCTTTCTTTACCTTACACAAAAGAATCATTTTTTATATATATAAATAAAAAATAATTATTATTATATTATATAAAACGTTTTTTTTTTTTTTGTTTTTTTTTTTTTTTTGGCTCGTTCGTTCCATCGTTCTATCGTTTCACCGTTTCATTTCAAAATTTCATTTGAGTTTCTTTGAATAATTAAATAAATCCATCCAACTGACCCATTCACCTCCATAAATGAAATCTAAACTTGTTCTCAATGACCGTTGTAAATAATATTCTTTGTCCATGGAATAAAACATCATAACTAACCCCCAGATTACTCCAGCATTGATGGTCCATGATATTTTTTCAATTTGAGTCTTGATTTGTCGATCATTGTTAGCCAATGTCTTTGACAATGATTTACCAATGGCTACCATTGCTCTCGATAATGCATACAACGTTATCTGACCAGCGATGGATTCATTGAACAGTTTATAATCCATGAATTCATTGATCCATCCACCATACACGGCAATGCCTCCAATGAATCCACTGATGAAATTGATCAAATGGATTCGTCTTTCTCCTCCACCTCCACCTTCTCCACTATTCAACAGTACCATCGATAAACTCTTGTACACTATGGCGAATCCAGCTAACACTTTCCCGTGTTGTACACCCATCTTAATGGATTTCCAAAATTTCCCAATGAGTTGTTTGATCAATTGAATTTTATCTGTGGTGACCCTGATGGAACTCAATTGCACAGAGATGGTGTGGATGAACCTGATCCTGTAACCGTAGATGATCCCATTCTTCACTGAGTTTAACACTAACCGTATCAATTCATCGTCTGATACGTTCATAGTGTGTGTGTGTGTGTGTGTGTGTGTGTGTTATGATATCTTAAATATTACTATCTCATATGATATATAACATTGTATGTATGCAAGAATCCCCACATGGGATTCTTCTGTAGCTTTATATACACCAATCGATCAAATAGGGGGTGTGAAAAATTTTAAACACACACATACAAACACACACCCCACATTTTACTCCTCATTACTTTATCATTATCGTTCGTTAGCATGTGATAAATAAATCAAAAAGTACATACCGTATAAGTTTGTATTGTGTTTGTTCTAAGTAAGGTAAAAATATTTAAAATATATAGACTTCAACAAGCAGGTGGATCCATCTTAGGTAAGATACGACCACCTTGGAAAAAGATTCTAGCGGCAGATGCTGCTCCAATTAAGGACTTACACGAGGGACCATCGTCTCCAGAGTTTTGTAATCTGTCATCTGCCCATGGTTGGTATTTTTTATGACCACCAAACTCCTTCACGTACCGATCGTACACTTCATGGTTGATCTTGAAAATGTGGAACGCAGTGAAGTACAATCTATCCCTTGGATCATAGCAATACTTCCGGAAATACGATAAATGTCTAGCAATCTCCTCCTTACATTTCTTCTCAGTGTTCTCCGGTAGTTTCCCTTGGAACGTCTCTAAGAAATCCGCTAACCCTTCAATCATCAATTGAATGAAAAATGATCCATCGTACCAGTACCGTTTAGGGTCTGGGTAATCTCTGTCAAAGATGGTTTTGCCCCTATGGGTACATGCCTCTGCGATTTTTCTAGCCTTGTCGTACCATTCGGTGTTCCCATCGTATTTGTACATCAGACACATGGCACTGATGGTGTTCCCCTGGTTGTACGTGTATTTCGGTATTTGAATGATGTCAGAGTCTGCATTGATACCATCGTACAGTAAATCATCTGATTCGTCTCTCATGTGGTTCCAAATGAAATCTAAGCACACTCTGGCAAATTCATACAATTGCTTCTTCTCTTTGTCGTCCTTGCTGTATTGCACTAATTTCATCGCAGCAGTAGCAGAGACACAATTGGAAATGGTGGACATGTATTTCTTACTGTAATGCCATTTCAATCCATAGTACCCGTATTTCTCGTGCTTGATGATACCTTTCAAAATGAACTTCATCAAATTCTGTGCTAGTTTCAAATACTCCTGGTTACCAGTGCCTTCAAAACATGCAATCAATGCTCTCACTAAATGAGCACAATCATCATAGCAGATATCCTCGTCTCCAGAGTTTAGTTTCCCCTTATGGTACACTGAATACCCACCTAACTTAGGATTGTAATACTTTTGCAATGACCTAACTGCAGGTTCCACCATAGGTAATGTCAGTTCCTTGTACACTTTACTGGAATCACCAATGGCATGGATGGCCACAGTCAATGACCACATGTCAAAGATTCCATCACGCACACCTTTACATTTCTCCATGCTGGTGAATGCTTGCTGGTATGGGTTCCAGTATTTGTACCACATTGCTTGCAATGTGTTCCATCCTTCTAAATTGTTATCAAATGACATTGTTGTTTGTGTATTTGTTTCTTTTCCTTTCTTTTTTCAATTCCCCAATTGTATTATCTCAATTGATATGTTGCTAGTAGTATAGTAGTATATATGTATATATATATATATCTGTGTATATATGACAACTGACAAACAATTTCCTACGCCTCTTCGGAAGTAAATGTTTGTCATTGTACTGTTAAATTAAAATGAAATTACGCAGCCTTTTTTTTGGCGGGAGGGAAGTTTGACGTAATAGCTGTCAGGTGCACAGCCGTTAAATTGCTGGTTACCGGTAACTGTATATACAGTACTGTAGTATATTATACTGTACTAAGAAGTACCTATAGATATATATAGAATAAAATAAAACAAAATAAAATAAAAACCAATGTTAACCCAAATAAAACGAAACGTAAATGTATAGATAAAAAAGATACAGTCAAAAACTATGGAAAATCAAAAGGAAAAGGAAAGAACGGAACAAAGAGAAAAGAGAAAAGAGAAGAGAGAAGAGAATTAAGCATTCTCCTCATCAGGATCATCAATGCCCTTAACTATTCTAGCACCATGTAGAAACATTCTAGCAGCTGATGCTCCACCAATTAATGATTTACACATTAATTTCTTCTCCATTGGCTTATTATCTCTGACTCGATCTTCCCCCTTAGGATCGTATTTCTTCACATGTCCAAAGTCCTTAACGTATCTCTTGTATCTTTCTCTGTCCAATTGATTGATCGCAAATGACATGTAATACATACCATCCTTATCATCGTAACAGTATTTCTTGAAATAATACAAGTGTCTTCTTGCCTCTTCTTCAATGGTGAGTTTTTCCTTTTTGGTCAATTCATCACCCAAGATCTCATAGTAATCAGCTAACCCCTCAATCCAAAGTTGATTGAAAAACGATGGATCTTTCAAATACCGTTTCTCCTTGTCCTTGTAATCCCTGTCGTATAGGGCCTTGTCCCTGTCCATCATTGCCTCGGCGAGTAATTTAGCTCTGTCAGCCCATTTCTTCTTCCCATCGTATTGGTAAAGTAAACACAATGCCGTCAATGTGTTCCCCGAATTGTAAGAGTATTTCTCTGCATGGATCATAGGCGATGATAGGTTGATTCCGTCTCTGATCAAATTGTCCTTCTCGTCTCTCATATGGTCCCAGAGAAATGACATACACAATTTAGCAAAATCATACAATTGTTTCTTTTCAAAGTCTTCAGAGTATGGAATCAACTTCAATGCAGCAGTGGCAGCGACACAGTTGGATATAGATGCAACGTACTCTCTTAACAAGTGCCATTTCAACCCTTTAAACCCATAGATTTTATGCTTAGCCACTCCGGTCATCATAAAAATCATCAATTGTTTAGCAAGTGTCAAATACCCTTCATCACCAGTGGCCTCATAACACGCAATGAACCCCCTAGTTAAATGGCCGCAATCATCAAAATTAATGTCCAAATCACCAGAGTCTTGACCTCCGTTGTAATACACAGAATAACCGCCTACATGAGGATTTCTGTACCGTAAACTGTGTTTCACCGCTAACTCAACCATTTTTTCTGTGTACTCTCTCTTAACCATACAACAATCACCCAATGCATGAACAACGACTCCAATTGACCAACAGTCAAGGTTCCCGTTTCTTACTCCCTTTGATGCAATTGTGGAATGGAACGCCTCTAGATCGTAATCCCAGAAATGACCCCACATACTGACTAGCACATTGTAAGCCTCTTCATTGTTATCTATTGACATTTCTTTGGTAATATATGTTTGTTTTATTTTCAATGGATGTATGTTTCTTTCAATTTTTATATAACTCTGAATGATTATCCTATCGCCCGTAATGAATCAATTGTGACCTTGATGAAAACGGTTATAAGAGAGGTACAAATTTGAATTTAACCACTTCATTCCACAAGAATTCGCTTATCGTTTTTTCTTAAAATAGATCTGTCTCTCTCCCGTGACTCTATTAAGAAAAATAAGTTGGGGTAAAAGCTAAAGAGACTTAATTGTGTATTTACTTTACTTGCATTTACATGTGTTTAATTTACTTAACCTTAAACAGAAATCCAACCAATCTATATATATTACTGTATCCTATTTTAACATTTGGTGGGGTTCATCTTTGGTACCACTCTGGCACCGGCGAAAAACATTCTAGCCGCTGCAGCTGTTCCAAGTAAACATTTACACATGGGCCTTTGTTTAATGTCCACAGAATCCATACCACCCATTCTCTCCTCATTCGATGGACTGAACTCCTTGTGTCCTCTGAATTCATTTCTGTACCGTAGGTAAATGTCATCGCTTAATCTGTAAATGTCAAATGCGATAAAGTACATCCCATCCTTGGGATCATACACATATTTTCTGAAATACGATAAATGTCTGACTATTTCATCTCTGCAACAGTTCTTGGTACTTTCAGGGATTTGTTTATCATCAAACACATCCAAGTAGTCCGCTAGCCCCTCCACCAGTAATTGAATAAAATAAGATGGGCCATGCCAATATCTTTTCCCCCAATCATCGTAATCCCGATCGAAAATCGTCTTGCCTCTATGGGTGGCAGCTTCTGCTAATGTCTTTGCCTTTCCAACCCATTGTTCATCGTGATCATTCTTGTACAACAGGGAAAATACAGTCAATGCACAACCTGTATTATATGAATACTTTGCATTGTTTATGTTATCCTTATCAACATCGACACCGTCCATGATAAACCCATCTGAGGTATCCAACATCTTATCCCAAAGGAAATCGGCACATGATTTAGCAAATTCATACAACTCCTTCCTCTCAGCATCACTTGATGAATATGGAATCAGTTTAAGAGCACATGTAGCTGCAGCTCCATTGGAGATAGATGCAATGTATGGCTTACTGATATGCCATTTCATACACTTGTAACCAAACTTTTCATGTGTCACCAATCCGGTCATTAGAAATTTCATCAAGTCCTTAGCTATCTGTAAATACGCTGGATTCTTGGTACCCTCGTAACAAGCAATGAAACCTCTTAACAAATGTGCATCATCGTCATAGTAAATATCACCGTCTCCTGAATTTGATTCACCATGGTAAAATGCAGAGTACCCACCATTGTTTGGATTTCTGTACCTCATGGCAGCTCTCACAGCTGGATCTACAATTGGAAATGTCAGATCTTTGTAGACTTTACAACAATCACCAATGGCATGTAATGCAACCCCCATTGACCAACAATTGAAGTTACCGTCCAAGGATCCATTACACTTGTCCTGACTGGCAAAAACTCCGTGGTTGAAATCCCAGTATTTTTGCCACATTTTGCATGTGATATTGTAACCTTCTAAATTGTTATCAAATGACATCTTTGATAAGTTAACTTTGGTATCAATCTCGTCAACGGTGATGGGATCTGGAACAGAGTTGGAATCAATGTGTAAATATCAGATGGTATATGAAATCAACATGAAATAGATCTTTTTGGGAAATTTCTTTTTTTTTTCAACCTCGTTAAACTCCTACACAAAAACAATGAGTTTTTATATTGAATGCCGACTACACAGTTATCAGTCCCACCATTGTAACTCTGTTTGTCTGTAATAACATAAGTTCAACTCTCATTTATCATAATTGAATGTCTCTGAAGCCTATCAACACATCCAGGATAAAGATAATCCTGCTGGATATCAATAAGACCATTTGCGACTCATGGATAACACACATTCAAGACTTTAACAGATCCAAATACTCTATTAATAGGAACTTATCGTGGTTTGATATACCACTAGAGATAATAGTACACAATGGTGATTTCCAAAATCTATCAGATAAAGTTGATTTGAAACCTAAATTAGAGTTCAAGGGGCAATTGACGTATGAGACGATGATCAAGAGTAATTACACAACCACTACTGTTTTGTCTCCAGGTAATTCCATTGGTTACATGGGAGGTGGGTTCGACAAGGCATTGGCGAATTTATTCACTGAAGAGGTTAATAATTGGAAATGGACGGAAAGCAAAGTGCAAGACCATTTACTTTCTCAATACAAGGGTTATTTGACTCCTAAAAATGCAAATTTGATTGAATTCAATGGGAACAATTTCTTCAAGAATGCTAAGGCTTGGAGCTTACTGAACGCTAATTCCATTTTACACATCCCCACTATGAGAGTTCCAAGGCGAATTTACAAAAACGACGATCTAGACATGTATAGATTTATCTTTGATTTAACTTGGGAATTGTTGAGTACTGTGAACAAGGCCAATTTACAAACGATGAAATGGCAAGACGATAGACATGCATTCATCGACACTGTCATTCTCACAGGGTTGGGGACCGGTTACGGACAAGTGCCTATCGATGTCATGACAAAGTCCATGATTGCTGCCATTACGATATTCACAAATCATTCCTTGTCAAGAGTGGATAAGTCTGTGTACTGTTTGAAGTTTCTAAATGAGGATTTGAAGAAACTAATAAGAGAAGATGAAATAAAAGACACTGATATTGCTCTTGGACCATTTGATCCAACCACTAATACATTAGATGAGTTATATACATGAGAGAAGGGTATGTGTGTATTAATAGTTTCACCATAAAAAAATTAATATATATTTTAATTTTAATGTACATATAGATTAGATTGTTATTATAAAGAAAAGGTAGAGACATATAGAGAGATAGAAAGGCAAGATTCAGTGGAGAGAGATCACACTTGTGGTTTTTTACTAAACATAATGTATAATCTGATTATCAAACTAGTCACAAATGCAGCAGATGCCATAAGGAAAATCAACATTGTAGTGTCACCGACAGCCTCTCTGTAAATTTTTAACACCTTGTGAACGTATTTTTCAGGTAATCCATTTCTGATGTAGTAGAAATCCTTCAATAAATGGTTGTAAATCTTTAAACCATCGGTTTTACCCTTTTTGACAAAGTATGCGTATAACTCATTGGATAAGATGCTGTTGTTGATTGATAATGTGATACCTGTACCAGCGGCTGAACCGATTGATCTGAACAGATAGTTCATACCAGTGACACTGGCTTGATGTTTCAAACCAACTTTCCCAACCACAAGGATCAATAAAGTGACTAAGAAACCACCGTATCCAACACCACAGAGGAAGAATGACACACCTAGACAGATGATTTGATTCATCTTGATCTTCTCTCTGGTCACAGAAGGCTTGGTGTTGATACAGATTAACATAACGGACAGACACCCTAAAAACACAAGTAAAAATCCCATAATGGATAAATTGACAGCCTTTCTAACAATCATTTCTGTTGTTGCATGCTTACTGTGTTTCAGAGACCAGCCTGCTAGCAATGAACCCGCAGAAGCAGCAAACACACCAAATGCGTTGAATGCACTGACTTGTAAAGGAGTGAAATCCTGCACAACTTGCAGGTACAATGGAATGATAAAGTTTAATCCATTCATTGTCATAGATCCAAACATCACCGTGATGGATCCTAGTCTCAACACACCTTTGAAAGCGAATGGAGGAATCACATGTTCAGCAGTGAAGTATTTTTCCACTAACCAAAACAGGATACCGAATCCAACAGCGGTACAAATGTAAATCAAGAATTTTTCACGGGAATCCACTGAAAACATCAAAATCACAGAGACAATCACCCCGGATAATGTGATAGAACCGAGGAAATCAATCTTCTTGAAGTTTTCATAAGTGAATCTTTCCTTTGTGGCACCTTCATGACCAGCTCTAAATTCATGGATGTTACAAAACACCAACCCGGCAGCGATTAGAACAAGGGGCACTTGCAATGAAAACATCCATCTCCAACCATTGGTATCATCAAGGGCAATGAACAACCCACCAATGACAGGTCCGACGAACTGGCCAGCACCATACACCAAATTAGCGTAACCCTGGTACATTCCTCTCAATCTCAATGGCACCACATCTGTGACAATGATGGAACTCAGTGCAGACAAACCACCACCACCGATACCTGCAAGTCCTCTAGACACAGAGAATTGGGTGACACTAGTGGACATACTGCAACAGAGGCATCCGATACCGAACCAGAACTGGGCGAATAACAAAGTAGATCGACGACCGAACAGTTCACTGATTTTACCAACTAATGGTTGGAAGATAGCATTTGTGATAAGGTAACTTGAAGCCATCCATGCCATTTGTTCAGCACCACTTAACGCAGATGCAATCTTATTGGCAGATGTTGCCACGATAGTGGAATCAGCGGCAGATAGAAATGACCCTGTCCAAAGAGACAATAAAATGATCCATAAGTTTTTAGGCATCACGATGTTGTTTGCATCGTGCAAGTCCTTGTTGGTGGGGATTTGAGGTGGATTCTCTGTTGATGATGTTGGTTGTATTCCTGCAACGGTGGATGATCCATTTAGCAAGGGTGTTCTTTCCGTGTCATTTACTTGACGTGAAGGCATTGTTATGTGATATGTGATATGATTTGATGTCGATGTATATATGGACTGTGGTTGGATATATAATGTAGTTGTATGTTGTTGTTTTTTTAAAAAAAAAATTGGTAATGTGATTTCTGACAACAAACCAAACAGTTAAATGATGTGATTTTCAAATGCAAACAAGACTCCTCTTAAATTGAAACGCTCAATCCACTGTGCTTATCAATTATTTAGTTAGTTAGAGTTTGTATGGTTAAATGGTTTATTAATTGATGTTGAATAAGGTTTTATCAAAGGGCATTCAAACTCAATAACGAAAAACCCCATCAACAATAGTTGTTCGTTTACAATGTCATCATCAACCTTTTTCATCTGATGGAACCTGCCTCCCCCCCCCCAACACAACACAAAGGGTCAGATTACGTAAGCGAGGTACCAAATGAAAATGGTTCTGACGTGGTTATGAGCTACACCAAAACCCACTGGGGGATGGGACAGCCAGGAGCGAGCAATGAGCGATAAGATTACCGATCGCTACTAGTTCGTTCGGGATCGGCAAGTTGCTTTTTGGGACATATAAATCTGAGGTAGCTCGATTGATTTTATTTAAGATTTTATTTAAGATATTACAGTGGGTAAGGGGAGGGGACCCTTACCATTGTTATTGTTTTTAATTGTGGTGTTTTTAATATTTTGTTTTCATACTTACTGTTATGGAAGGTTTAATGTAGATTTTTTACTTGGATGATGGTATCATTATCAGTATCTGTATTAATCTTAATCATAACGGTGATATAGTATAACAAAAGTTGGGAACAAAAGCATTTTGTAAATATACTTTTTTTTTAACAATACTTATTTTAAAACAAAAGAAACAAAAGAAACAAAACAAAAACCAATAGAATATGTATTTTTTTTCCTTTCTTTTCCTTTGTCTTATTTTTTAATTACCTCTTGTAATCTGATCAAACAAAAGGGATAGTAAAATAATACAAAAGCAAGATTGTCGACAAGACTAATTAGGAAATAAGTAATTTAATTTAGAACAAAAGGAAAGACTGTCGATACAAACCTTAAATACAAGAGAAATCACAAAAGAGGGGTACATACATATATTTCTACTAGTTGTATAGAATGATTTCCGGTCTTTTATTTTGTTTAAATTAAAAAAAGACCGGAAAACATTCTTTCTTTTGTTTAAATTTGTGGCTGGTGGCTGGTGTGGTGTCTGTGTGGAGGTTAACATGAAAGTTTTTCCGAAATGTACTTTTATGTTATCAATATGGTGGGGAAAGTAATTAAACGTTAAATAATATTATTAGTAAATGTAATGTAATGTAAAGATTTAAAGAAATTAAAGCAAAAAGAATTATTTTTATACATCATGAGTGTTTTCAGAAATTAGATCTTTTTTCAATTAAATCATTGTAAATTCCCTTAGTCATACGTCTCCAGGATTTACCCCAGATGATAAACGGCAACGCAAGGAACATCACAAATAAATTAATCACCGCTAATGCGATATATGTGTTTTGAGTTCCCGATGAATCCAGCCATGGAGAACAAGCAAATGTAAAGATACAACCAATGATGTTATACACAAACGCCACAACAACCAGTGCCTCTAAAATCAATTGATCATAAGTGTCAATGACGTACAACAGGGAAATGTTCCCCGAAGAGGAGAAAAGGTATCCAATGAAACCCAACCCCACGTAATGAACTCTCCAATTTAAATTCTTGGAAATACCAAAGCCAAACATCAACAAACCCACGGATCCAATGATCCCTGAGAAAAACGCAAAGTACAATCTGTACTCAGATTCCACAATTCCCTTGTTACGTCTAGCCATCCAAAGAATAAAGTAATCAGTCAATGACCCAGCGTACAAACAACCAATTACAGAGCCAATGATACATGGAATCTCCATCAATGCGACTCGTGACGATGAATAGTTGAACGGTTCATCGTACAGATTTGTATCTTCAGTGGTTAAATAAAATGTCAAAATGGCATTTTGCATCCCCCAAGTTAGTCCAGCTAACAGCACAGGTGGGAAAAAGAAACACTTTGTGTTCAATAATAATAATTTAAAGTATTGTTTAATAAAATCTATCGGTGTGTATGGTTTCTTGTTACTGTTGTGTTGTTCATTGCGTCCCTTTCGTATAGAGGTAAACATGGCAAACCGTTTCCTCAAGGGTAACTTTGCATCGTTGTAACCCATTTGAATGTCATCGTCGTTACCGGAATCAATACCATATTGAAGTAAACTGAATTTCAATAGCAACGTTTCCTTGTGGCCCTCGTACAAAGTGTAATCAAAGATATCCTCCTCCAATAGGAAAAGAACCATAACCAGTATCACACCTGATGCAATGGCACCTGACCAGCCAACCCATCTAAAGTCCTTATTCTGCGACACATAGTTGGCGATCATGGGTCCTAAATATGTACCCAAGGAATACGCCAACACATAGATGGTAATCACTGCACCCAGTTGGTGTCTGAAAAACACAGCACTTAAACTCAATGGAACTTGTGCCTGGGTGCAACCTTCCGAGAATCCAATCAACACTTGAGATCCAAAGACATCACCAACGTTGGATATTTTAGCGTAAACAATGGAACCTAGTAACCCAAATAGCATCCCCAGAATGTAGGTGATTCTTCTCCCACACAGAGAACTCAATGGAGCGTATAGCCAAGTGGACACACCGATGGACACGAAAAGCACTCCAGCAGAGTTATTTAAGGCACTGTATGATATATTCGTCAATTCATTGATTGAATCTTGAGGAGATGAGGCATCATTTGCGATGGCAGCAGTGAACGCCGTGATCAATATCAACAGGAAAAAATGTATAGTCTTCCGTCCATTTGACCAATTTAATGGGTCATTAGGGGAATTTGTCGGTTGAGGTAATAGAATGACACCGTATCTTGATTTAATGTCTGGTATGTTCTCTAAGGGAACATCTGGATTGTATCTGTAGTTGTAATTGCTAGAGATGGAATTTAAATTTGCCGTTGTCCTCGTTGAATTAGGGCCAGTGTGTTTAGACCTCGTCACTTCTTGTTCGTGTTTCTTTCGTATCAATGCAGAAGTGTAAATTGAGTACGTCCCGGGAACGTAGTTTGGGTGATGTCTATCTGTGTATTTTTCCATTTCATGTGTGTTGGTTATTGTTGTTGTTTTTTTTTACTGGTATGTTGTTTTAATGTGAATAAATAGTTCTAGTTATCATCCAACAGTAGAAATTCATAGAGATTAATAATCAATATAACATATACACGCACACACAAAGAGAGAGACAGACAGAGAGGTTTTGAAAAATATGTACAAATTGTAACCGTATTAGATCCTATTGTATATAACCAGCAGTTGATGTGAATTGTTTAGTAAAGATCAATTGTTTTTTTTTTGTTTGAATCAGGTGAGTTATTTTAATGATTTGTCATACAACTATAGTTCCTATAGCTCCGCTTTTCAACTTTTCGTTGTTGTTGTTTAATTGTGTTTTGTGTTTTTTTTTCTGAAGATGTAACGAAACTGGGGGGGAGGTTAATTGAAAACAATTGATCTTTTTCTCTGTATGGTAACTGTTTCTTTTAATAGAGGGTTTTTTAAAAGACAAGGATCCAATTGATCATATAGGATTAATATTTTTTTTTCCTTTCTTTCCTTTTGCAAAAACAAAAAAAAAAAAAAAGAAGAAAACACAAACGAAACAAACAATACACAATACAATTGAATAGGGTAATGTTTTGATTAAATTAATGTATTGTCTTAATTTGGTTTGATATTGTTACCTCTCTATTGTTTCCCAAGTTAAGTTATTGTTTTCCTCTTTTCCAATTTAAAATCCGGTGAGTTTTAAAGAATTGAATAATGAAAGATATTTTCTGTGTTAATGATATATATATATATATATATATATATGTGCAATTGAAATGAAACTGATTTCAACTATACATTACCTTACCTTTCCACAAAACTAGTTGCTAATCTGATAATCCAATTAAAACCACTCTAATTAAAGGATTAAGCAGATGATGCAGTCGTAATTTTTTTTTTTTGAATTTTTTGAGTTTTTTGAATTCTTTTTCCCGTTCGTTTTGCGGGTTTGCGATTTTAAACTTTTACTTCTCTGTTGTTTATCTATTATTATTAACTATTAAAGAATTAAAGATTAAAGATAAACTTGTTACGACCCAAAATTGAGTTTTTAGTTTATGTATATATTAGTATGTCTATGTCTATGTAATTATGTAATTATGTAATTAGGAATTAGTAATTAGTAATGATGTTAAAATAAGTGTTATGTATATTTACATACACATACACATACACATACACATACACATACACATACACAAAGAGGAGGTTTCTTTTTACTAGGCCATTTTTTTTCGTTCGTTCGCTTTGTTTCATCAGATTAGATTAGTGCAAGTTTCTTTTATTAGCCGATCGTTACCCTTTGTTCAAACCTCATTTTCAATCTGATGGAACGACAAGATCTACGTAGTACCTACCGTATGACTTAAATCGGTTAAAATTTATTAAATTTCAAATGTGTTGATGAAATTGAAACAAAGATCTGCATCTGCATTGTCAAATTGACACCCTCGTTGAAACCTTTGACACATCAACTTCTTTTAACTTGTACTTTTACACATTCACATGTACTCTCCATCATCGATGATGTTGAATAATTTATCCAACACAAATTCAGGATTTGCCCTTAATCCATTATGGAACAAGTCATTAGTGACGAATTTCTTGAATTCAAAGTAATCCAAATCCTTTAAACTCAATTGGAAATCAACGTATTGGTCATCGTAGTACATTGCAGCAACGATTGGTAATTCGTTGAATTTGATCTTTCGTAACGTTGGTAAATCGTACACTATTGACCATTGGTCGTATCGATGGATCTTTTCCATTAACTCACGTAATGGGGTCAACTCAGAGTAATCGTTCACCATAGAGGGGAAAACCATCTCACCAGTGAAGAAAAACTTACCAGTCTGTGGATTGACACTAGATGCAAACTCCTTGGGACGCATTCTTTCAGCGGCCCATCTAGAACTCAATCCTGGTCCATTCAAATAGATGGCTTCTTGAAACAAGAAATAAATGATGTTCGTCTCGAATCCCAACATTAATTCAATCTGTGACAAGAGATAATACGGGATCGAAGAAGCTGAATTTCCAGTGATCGCCAAATACAATTGTAAAATCACAGTGTGCAATGTGTGGGTGAACCCAGCACCGCCAAATCCCAGTCCAAGTTGTTGAAATCTCTCCACAGTTAATTGACCACCGTTCGGTAATGTCACAGTGACACCGTTTAAATAATTGACAATCACTTGCAATTGCCGTTCCACAGATGGATATTTTTGATACAATGCTAAATTTCTCTCCCTGGTTCTCTCATATGTCCTTTGATACACTTCATCAGGTGTGGCACTGATGGGAGGTAGCCCACCAGTTAGTAACACCTGTTTCAACGAGCTCGGGTAAAATGATGCATATGTGATGGAACAAAATCCACCATACGATTGTCCTAACAATGACCATTTATGATCTGAGATCAATGTCTTCCTGATACTCTCTAAATCCCAAACAATGGAATCAGCTCTGAAATTGAGTAAATATTGGAATTGACCATCAATTGAACCATCACCGATGGATAACAACGATTTGGTGTCAATTGCAGTGGACAATCCAGTACCTCTTTGGTCTAGTAATACCACAGTGAAGTTTTTCTGTAGCAATGTCTTCAAAAATGGGGGGTCAGTCTGTGCCGTTGGAATAGGTGTTGGGAAACCTGGTCCACCTTGTAAAAACACTATAAAGTTATCAGCATGAGCACTGACATCGAACTTGAAATTAAACTCTGGTTCACTGTTTGGGTCATTTGGCTTGTAATTATTCACTAGTTTGATGTAAACGTCAATTGACTTGCCATCGGTAGGGTTGTGGTGGTTCAAGGGAACTATGAACTTAATCACCGACACCTTCATCCGGTCTAAAATGTATGTTTCCACAACTTCATATTTCTTAGGGGACACAGGTAATGAAGTCATCTATATTTCAATTCAATGGTTGGTTCTATAATTGGATTTATTAGACTGAATAAACAAGTACTTATGGGACATGAAAAAAAAAACACACACACACAAATATATATCCTCAGTATTCTTGTTTATATATATATATATAATAATCTTCAATTCCGCCTACCGAGATAAAAAATTAAGGCTGTGTACGTTTTCTTACCATTTTGAGCCATCTGAAAGAGTGGGTAGAGGAGAGTTATATTTTCTGAGTCGTTACATGGGTAAATTAGATAAACATTGCCAGTTTATCAATCAATTTTGGATAAAACTGGAAATTAATTTTAAATTTTTTATTGTAGCATAATAAAAGAAGAATAAAAATAATCCAATAAACCAAAAAAAAAAAGCATTTTTAAGAAAACAATAAAACCATTAAAAGAGAAAACTTTTTTTTCTTAAAAGTAACTCAATCAACAAGTAACAAAATATAACCGGAAAAAGAAAGTAAAAAAATATTGAAACAAATTATTAAAAATAAATGGGGAATAGAAAGGAAAAGACATTTCAAAAAGTAATTAACAAGATATCAAATAACAAAGAAAGAAAGTTATAAAAACCTGTTTACATCAACAAAGCAGCAGCACCGGCTAAGGCAGCGATACCAGCACCGGCGATACCAGCTTGACCAGCGGCACCAGAGTAGATTTGAACACTGGCAGATGATGAAGCTGCTGGTTCAGTGGATGTGGATTGTTGTTCTGGAGATGGAGCAGCAGATGATGATTCTGGAGCTGGAGCAGTTGAAGATTCTTCTGGGGTAGTAGCGGCAGATGATGATTCTGGAGCTGGAGCAGTTGAAGATTCTTCTGGAGTGGTAGCGGCAGATGATGATTCTGGAGCTGGTTCAGTGGAGGTTGGTGCTGGAGTGGATGAAGTAGTCTCTGGTTCAGTGGTGGAAGTGGTCTCTGGAGTGGTGGAAGTAGTGGCTGGTTCAGTGGAAGAAGTGGTAGCTTCAGCGGACTTACAAGAAGTACCGGTTGGTTCAGTTGGTTCACTACACACACTCAATGGAGTAGTCAAGTACTTTCCGTAATCGGACCATAAACACCAACCACAGTCCAAACATTGTGGAACCAATGACAAGAAGTCACTACCGTCCTTACACAAACAGGAGGCATCGAAGGTACCATCATCATCACCGTTGGAGGAACACTTTCTAGCGTTGATGATAGCGTTACCACAGTATGAGTGACATTCGTATGATGCTTCAGCTGGTAATGGTAAACCAATGGCATTAGCAATGGCAACGGCTTCAGCGTAAGCATCAGCATTAGCCAATGGGGAAGCTTGAGCGGAGTAAGTTAAAGCTAAAACAGCTGGGACTAAGGATCTGATAGAGAACATTTTTTGTTGTTTTGTATAAAATTAAAAGCGAATGAATTTGGTTTTATTGAAATTAGGAAACTAAAAAAATAAAAGAAAAAAAGAAAGAGATTAAATAAGAAAAAAGAATCAAAGGAAATTGAAAATAAGGGGAAACAGGGACTACATTTATACTTAAATTTTTTTGTTGTTGTTGTTGTCTGTTGAAGAATGAAAGAAAGAATGAAAACAAAAACAATCAACAATACATGTATCAATCGGAGATGGGATTCAAGTTGAACCGGCAGTTTCTTTTCTTTCTTTCTTTTCTTTTAATAAATAATAAACCAAACATAAATCGAATTTTTATTGAATCCAGACACACACGCAGCACAACCCAACCCATAAAGTCGTAAACGACAATCGACTTTAAAAAAAGAACAAATTCAACTGTCTTGGCTGAATTTATTACCTAAATCAGTCATCTCTGCCACTGGATTGGGTCATTTACGGTAAAAGTAAGACACACTGGTCAAACAGTGGGCAGACAATCACACAGAATCAATTGACTAATAGAACCAGCTGATGAAATAGATAATTAAAATTCATATAATGGAACATTTAATCCCCCAACTCCCATAATCCTCCGATGCCCTGTCTGTCTGTCTGTCTGTTTGTCTGTCTGTCTGTCTGTCTGTTCCCCCCCCCCCGTATTAGGCTTAAACCCTGTGCTTGGGTGCTTGGATCCCCAGGCTTCTGTTATATTGCCCCCCCTGACCCTGCCCTTGTCCTTGTCCCAGTTCAAAGCATCCTACCACCAGGCTGGCCATCCAGCAAATAAGAGAACAATACAAAAAGCACACAAAAGCACAGACCTCCACCCCACGCAGATACATAAACTCGCCCATTACAAACCTTCCCTCGAGAAACAAAAAAAAAGGGTGTGAGCCGCAAATAAGCAGAAATTGGCAGATTGAATTTATTAAATTGCCGGTAACTCCACAGTTATCTATTCAATCAGTTGATTTTTTTTGAATTTTTACAATTTTTAAGCAATTTTAAGGTTAAACTGGCATTTAGTTGCAGTTTCATCATACACACAAAGTAAACTAATGTAAGATATAGGAACTTTCTTTAAGCTTAATAATTTCTTATGTATTTTTTTTTTACCAATTAATAAATAAATACACTACACACATTTTTTATATTTTGTATTTTCTATTTTGTATTTATAAACATCTTTTTTCCTATGAGATCTCCATTGATCGTTTGTGTAAATTGACAGAAAGGAAAGGCAAAATACAACAAAGGCAAAATAAAAGAAAGAAAAAAAGAAAAAGAAAACAATTTCTCTTTGTCTTTTCTGTATACTTTGACGGGATAAAAGTAGATCAGCGAGTAAAAAAAATACAAAAAGAACAGATTGAAATGATTGAAATGATTGAATAACTAACTAACTGAAAAGACCCTGTTGTGAAAACTTATTATACTGGATTGTTTTTGTTTTCTTGCTGTTTGTTTTTGCTTTTGCTTTTGTTTTTGCCTTTGTTTTGTTTCTGTTGGAAAATTGCCCTTTGCTTTGACTGCCAACGGGTTTACTGGATTTTATTTATTTTACTGTGAGAAGGCATAATGAAACATCCATTCGTATAAGCTTATTGTATTTTTCAATTGTATTGGATTTATGTCTTGAAATCCGTTTTTGCCATTCCAGTATGTTTCAGTAACAGTAAACAACAAACAATTAAACTGAAAACCAGCTACTCGTGTCTTGTTTTGTTTTGTAGTGTTTTGTTTTGTTTTGTTTTGTTTTGTTTTTCTTCTTTTTTTTTTTCGAAGACCGTGTATACTTTCAACTTCAAGTTACTTATTTGAATTCCTTATTCCTTATGTTCCTTATTACTTTTTAAATGATATTCAAGCTGGTTAAATTTAAATTTTAAATTATCTACAGGTAATTTTGATACTACTGTATATGATAAGTGTTCTTGTTTAAGTAAATGACCTAGTTATTTCGTACTCCCATTTGATTAAGTTTTATTTACATTGCACATCTTAGTTGTTTACCATTTTTCATTTTATTTATTTACCTTTTCAGAATTTACATACATTCATATGAACAGTAAAAAAAAAAAATTTATTTATTTATTCATTTATTCATAATAAAATGATATTTCTGGGCAGTATACTATTTCTTTTGTTCTTTTGTTCTTTTTTTTATGTTTCATTCCTTCTCTCTCGCCTTCTTTTGTGTGTGTGCATGTGTGTATCTATGTAGCATTTCTATCTATGTAGCATTTTACATCAACTACACAGAATACAATTCATTTAACAGAAGAACAGGTGTGATGATCACCTAAAAATTACCAGTTCTAATAAACTATCTCCGAATAGTTAAATAATTTTCCTCGTTCGTTAAAGAGATTACCGTTAAATTGACCCAATTACAATAAGATAATTGTTTTTGTAGTTACCTGTTTTTTTATTTTTATCTTTATTTTTATTTTTATTTTTTTTCTATTATTAGAAAATTTTAAAAACAGTCTCTTGTTGTTATTTAGCTTGTATAAGCATAGATAAACTAATGACCTGTATCGGGACATCAGCACATGTGCAAGTACATTAATTGAAAGAAATTCTTTTAAAATGGAATTTTATTGAAATATTTTGTAAACAAACAAACAAAAAAACAAAAAAAAAATCTTTTTAAAAGAAAATATCATTATGTTACCCAGACATAATGATTTTATTTAGTTTCTGGTTTGGAACCTGTTGGTTCAGTAGTTGGACATGCACTGGTTCCAGTTGGTGTGGTTGGTAAACTACAAGCAGCTAATGGACTCGACAAGTAACTACCGTAATCAGACCATAAACAATTACCACAATCTAAGCAATCACCGATGGTGGATTGAAATGAAGAATCAGAAGCACATAGACAATCATTGTCATACGATGAACCACTTTCACATTCTCTGGATGCTAAGATAGCAGTACCACAAGCTAAATGACATTCAAAACTGGCAGCCGCCATTGGCAATGGTAATGCATTGGCTTCAGCAAATGCGATGGCTTCTGCGACTGGATCAGCCATTGGAGCTGCAATGGTAATGGAAGCTAATGATAGTAATAAGGACAAGTTGGTAAATTTCATAATTGATTGTTTTTGGTTTCGTTGATTTATTGTATCTACTTTTCTAGTTTTCTTCGAATCATCTTGAAATTTAAACCATAAACTATGGGGAATCAAGGGTCCTTTTATACATCTATCTCCTTGGTATATCATTCAAACCAAACGGAAAGAAACCATGTTGTCTGAATCCTAAGTTAAAACAGAAGAAGATCATTTAGAATAGTGAATAGAACATAACATAGGCCCATGTGATTGAAATCCGATATGATAATTGTCCTTATTTCAAACCAACTCACAAAGTGTTCAACGAACAAACCACTAGCAGATTAACAAACTGGATCTTCATAACCAGTTCACACACACACACAAAAAGGGAAACATTTTTAACTTTTTTATTGAACAATGATGATTGATGACCCTTTAGGACCCGTTATGTCCTCATTGTTTCATTGTCAATTGTATCCCTGAGGATGTCAAATACATTATGAAAAACCCCTTTTCACGAACTAATTAAACCTGATACCCTTTTTTTAAAAAAAAAAAATAGGAATTGAATGAAAAACATTTATGTTTGTATTTGTAGTTAACTTGTTCATTTCATTCGATAACTTTAATAGATATACACACGTATGTATATAAGATAAGGTGAGACTAAACTATCATCCGTGCCTTCTAGTTCCCTTTCCCCCACCCACCCTGTATTTCGCATTTGTCAATTCTTTGTTTCGCTCTTTCATTGTATACCTACGTCTTTTGTGTCTTTGTTTCTGTAATTAGCAGAACCCAACTTCCAAATTGAATTCAAACACTTATCGGAATTACTCTGTTATTACAATAGAGATATACGTAGTAATTAAGTACATATACTAATTATCCATTGTAAGTTGGTGCTTTGTGTGGATTAGGCTAATCTATCTAATCATGTTACTGCTAGACGTTTTTGTTTCGAGTATATTTCAAATCTTCATTTGATTAATAGATACATGTTGTTTACTATAGTTAGTGGTAACTACAATAAATATTTAAGAATTTCAAATATGATTTGTTTGTCTTTGGAGTTATACCAAGTAAGTTTATTTTATTTAAACTCAAAAATCCAGAAAGGAACAGAAATCCAGAAAAAGAAAACAAAAATTCGCTATTTGTTTAAAAATAAGGTAAAAATAAGCAATAAAACTAACTTTTGGTAATAGTATTTTAAACTAATTACTAAACTTTATTGTGTATCCTTCAATGAATATCGAATTTGTAGAATGGAAACAGGTAAACTCAACAAAAGTGTCTAAAATTCTTTTAAATTTTTTTTCAGGGATAATTTAACATTATTTTGATCATCGACCTCAAATTCACTAATGGTATCCGATATAGTGTAACGGCTATCATGGTCCGCTTTCACCGGGCAGACCCGGGTTCGACTCCCGGTATCGGAATATTTTTTTATTATTTGAAAAAAATTCTTTTTTTGTTTTTTTAGTTCTTTTTACATTTGTCTTTTGTCTTTTCTTTTTTTTTTGTTAATATGAAATTGATCATGACTTGTTTGGTTACTGTTATCTCTCTCTCTCTCATATGTATGATTACTTTACAGGATGTATGATGTATTCTTACTGGGGAAAAAACCAAGGAAACTAAGAAAGATGTAACAAAATGTGTAAAGCTTTCTTTTTTTGGATAATTCCCTCTGGAAGAAAAAAACTGCCAAGACCAATCAACCTCCCTGTTGCATTGTCCCCATTAATAAGATCTGGCAAAAGTTTATACTGTCTATCAAAAACATACCTGATTAGAGATAAAATTGTTATAAAAGTAAATCAATTCATTCTCTTTCTGTTAATTAAAAGTTTTAGAAATGATTATAATCCTTCTATATTTAAATTTAAATTCAAATTCAAATGAGGGGAATATATCTAATATCCAACAACAATGAGTGTTTTTTTTTTCTAGTAGCTTGAAGTTGCTAGATGCAACAACACAATTTCTTTTTCTTTTTTTTTGGTTCTTTTTTTTTAGTTTCAGTTTTAGTGTTATTTTATTTTGTTTTTAAACATTTTATTGCGTCTTTTTCTTCTTCTTAACCTGATATAATATTAGATGTAATAAGGGAAATTTTTGTAAATTTAACATATGTTATAAAGGTAACTTGAACATAGATAGATAGATAGATAGATAGATAGATAGATAGATAGATAGATACAATTTAGTTTTTAACTAAAATTTAATTTCTCAAAGCCTCCTTGTTAGATAGTTCCTAAGTAAATTAGTTTAGAATCGTCGTCATAAATGTTCTTCTTACGACACACAGTACACTAATCTAATGTATGTGGTTAAAATTTTACATTGTTCTTTTTGGTATTCTTGTCAAATGTATTGTGTGTTTTATTTGTATTGTCTTTTTGTGTTATATATATATTTATATTGTGTGGACCAAATACAACCATAAAATTAATTCTAACAAAGGGCAAAAACCCGGCCTTAGTTAGACAAGAAGTAACAAAGCCAGTCTTTTTGAGCTTCTGGTTGGGGGTTGGGACTGGGCCTGGGCCTGGGCCTGGTTACCAGCCTACAACGACACGAAACGACACGAAAACTGGCCCTCTCAAACCACGGAGTAATTGTAAAAATCAGCCCCCCACACCCACAGACCGGCCGATGACTTTGCCATCCATGCCACAGAGCTGTGCTGTCCCACCCTACCTCCTCCTTCCTCCCCCCGAAAGAGACCAGCACCGCGCATTCACCCACCGACCCACAGACATACAAAGCGAAGGAGGAAAGAGAAATTTCTTGGTTTCTTTTCCATCAAAATTGAGAAAATTGAAATCATTATTAAAAAATTGTGTGGTTTTTTTCTTCTTGTATATATATATATAGTTATAGTTAAAGATTAGTTTATGATTGATACAGATATCCCTTGTTCGTTTTGTTTTGTTTCCACACCCACATTTTGTTCTTTCTTTAACGAGTTTACTTTTATAGTCTTTACTAAATACTAAATAACTAATACAAATTCAACTGCTGACTGATCTCTAAACTTTGAATTTCATTTCAGTTAAACCAATCAATCATACTCACATCTATTTTATTTTTATATATCCAGATTTGATTATTCATAAATCTATTTTTTTTTTTTGACTTATATCTCTGACATAATTATTTTCATCTTTCTAACACTTTCTCCTTCCTGTTTATTCTCCATCATCAGTTATCCATCATATCAATATTTCAAATAGAAAACGAAACATTTAAAACTCATCCTTTTTTTCCCTTTTATAGACGTAATTACAATTACAATTACAAATTATCAAGATGAGGAGAGCCGTTCATCAAATACTCCCTATCAAATCATCTAGGATACTTCCAGCATCGTTATCATCCAGACTTAAAACCTCCATCAAGGAATTCTATGTCATATTGGATGAACCTCATAAGATCTACAGACCGGGTGACGAGGTGTCTGGTCAGATTGTGTTAATCGCCACTAAGAATTTAACCGAGTTGTTGATAAAACTATCATTATTGGGGGTTATACGGATCAATTCCAACACCCCGCTCCGATCTCAAAAGAAACAATATTTGTTCAATCATAGTATAGTGTTATACGGGGAATCGTCTAACAATGAAATGGCTTTGACCAAGGGTGAACACAGGTTCCCATTCATCGTTAAACTGCCCAAGAAAAACATTTACACTAGTATCACTTTTGAAAAGGGTGAAATCAAATACACTTTGAAATGTGATTTATGTGATAAAACATGTGACAATGCAAAGGTGTTGACCACAGAGAAGATTCTGAACATTGTGAAACCGATCAATTTATCGATTCTACCAGAGTCTCAACCAAAGTTTTTAAATTTCAAGAATCCAAAGAAAAACTTGAAGAAAACCATCTCATCTACATCGTCAATCAATTCCCTTGAATCCGATTTCACCACTCATAATTTAGACGATGAGATCAAAATCAAAATGTCGATCCCATCGATGGGATTTCTTCGAGGTGAAAACATCCCTGTGAAGTTGAATGTGAAACATTTTAAGAAAATATCAAACGTCAATGGGATCATTGTCACATTCTTACGGATTTGTAAATTAGACCTTGGCGAAGAGTACGAGATCCAATCATTCAGAAAAGATTTGTCCCAGTCCATCGCTCCATTGATACTAGATCCAGCTAATAACTCTGGCTCAGAGATTTCCACCACGTTGAGAATCTCTGCTGATTGTTTCCCCACCATTGTGACGAATCTCGTGTCGTTTCAATATTACATTGAAGTGTTGATCAATTTGTCCAATTCATCGAAGGGACAGAACCATCATCAGAAGAATGAATTGGTTGACGATGAAATCATACAATTTGATCAAAACGATAACATTTACAATGTCGATAAATTGAAGAAAATGAAGAACGTGTTGACGTTGACATCGGAGATTGTCATTGGAACAGAGAGACGGACCATCTCGAAATTGAAGAAACGTCGTCACAGAAGCCATTCATTGAACCCTACATCACCTAACAACACCAATGCCAATGGATACACCAGTAATGGTAACGGTACCGGTACCGGTACCGGTAATGGCACGAGCACAACAACGTCATCGTTAAGTGGGTTGACACCTGGTTCTGATGTTCCTGGATCATCTCCATTAGTATTGGCTAGTAACATGAATGAAAGTAACAGTTACTATGACGTGAACAACAACAGTGATTCTAATTACAATGGGAACACCATTGGCACAGGCACTAACACCAACACTAACACAATCACCAATAATAATAACCTCTACAACAATAACACTATCAGCAATAACATCAATCACAGCTCTGTGGCATCCAGTCCTGCCGCGGAGACATCTTCAAACATTGGATCACCATTACTCATTCCAAACATCCCATCGCCACCGTCTGGATCGATCAATTCCACCACTAATTCCTTAACCGAGAAGGAACAGTTGAGACTTAGAGAAGAGGCATTACTTCCATCAGAACCACCAATGGATGCCACCACTGTGCCTCCACCTCCATTAGAAGACATCATGGAAGAAGACGATCCAACGATGTCTAATTTCCCACCTCCTATTCCATATGAACTGTTAGATCACACTGAACATAGATCGTCTCTTACAAATACCCATACGCCTTCTGATTACAGAAACTCTCCCTCGTCAGAACAACAACAACAACAACAACAACAACAATTACAATTACAATCGATGATGCCATCATTGAATGATAACAGAATCGGTAGTAAACCGAGAAACTTCAGAGACATTCTAATTGATGACGGTCAAGACTCTTACCCAGCTATTCCAGTGTATCAAGAACATGAAGACCATCCTACTCCAGTGTCTAATTACAGTTCTGAATCTGGATCTTGCAGTGGCAGTGGCAGTGGCAGTCGTACTGGAAACAGTCCTAACAACAACAATTGCCAAGCCCAAGTCCAAAGCCAAAATCATGAAGGCAGCGATGGTACCAACGGCACTGCTAATGGTATCTCAGGTGCATCCAATGCAAATGGACAACCAGTGTCTTTAGCTTAAAGTTATTTCTTCTTTTTATATATATATATATATATACAATATCATCATATCATCATCATTTATTTGCTATATTTTTTTTTATTCTTCTTTTTATTGCTCTTTGGGTTTTTACTCCCTTTTTTATTTTTTTTATATTCATTAAAAGGATAAATCATACAAGAGATATTATCCTCCCGGTCTCCTTTACTTTACAATAATCAATACCAACTTTCGTCATATACCAATAAAACCTTAATCTTCTAACGTAACGTCGATAGACGCAAACCGACCCTGGTCTACATAAAAAAAAAATAATTATTAACCCGCTTCAACCCGCTTCAACCCGCCCGTCAATCGACCCACCTCACGAGAATCCATTAAATCGCGTGATTTAATTGTTTGTGCCAAAAACTGTGCCAAAAACTGCCAACGCCAAAAAACGAGAGAAAATTTCCTAAAATAGATTAAATTAACACACATCCACACAGCCCAGTATTGGGGAATAGTGTGGTTTTTTCTTTTCTTTTGTTAATAGTGTGATATAGATAGTACGATGGATCTGTATAGTAGAGTATTGTGAAGTTTTAAAAACCAAGTTAAATTTAAAGTAGTAGGTATGATAAATAAATAAACGAATGAATGAATCAGTTAAGTTTTTTCAAGTTTTCAAATTTATCAAAAGTTTTCTTTAACATTTTCATTTTCAATTTCATTTTCAATTTGTTAACTGGTGTTAATTGACTGTTATCTTTCAATTTTATTCGTATTTATTTGTGATACAATCCATTTCAAAAAAAAAAAAAATTAAATAAGGGGAAGAAAAGCTTTCCATATTCTCTGTTAATTTACTTCATTTCTTTTTTTCTTTTCCAATTCTAATTCTAATTTCAATTGCAATTACAATTACAATTACAATTACAATTACAATTACAATTACAATTACAATAACTATACATTTTTAGAAATACATATCTTTTTTACAAATAGAAATTATCCACAGGGTTTTATATTATAATATATTATAATATATTGTTCTATTGTTTCCTTAATCCATTGTGTTTTTTATTATTATATCAGTTTTGTCTCAACTCAAGTTTCCCTTATATTACTTATAAACTTGGATTACATATACATATCTAAATACATCAAATCCATATTAATAGATATATAGATAGATACATAAAACATACAATTTTTATTTTTATCCCACCACCCCCACTTCAAAATGTCAAGCATTTCAAATTCAATTCTTGTAGGAAAGGAGAAAGTCTACCTTATATCATCTCTCTTGGTAATATCTCCATTGGTTGCATACCATCTGATTTACAATAAGGACTCTTCCACCAGTATATCTGCTATCTTGAAAAAGATGTCATTGTACCAATCCGATGAACAACGGGCTATCACCAGTGGTTCTAAAAAGGAGACACCCAATGAAACCATTGCCATTGATAAGGCTGTTTCCGAATTGAATTCATCATCTGTGCCTGTTTCTGATTCAAATAAGTCAATTCCAAAGGAAGTTGCTGATGTGGTTGATAATGTTGCATCTTCTTCTTCCGATAATGGTACAAGTACCTCTACTTTAACTGAAAAGATTTTATCTTTTTTTTCTGGTATCACTGGTGGTGCCAGTACTACTACTGATGTTACTACTGCTACTACTGCTAATACTACTACTACTACTACCACTTCCAGTGGATCGGTTGTGGAAGGTGATGACACGATTGTTGTGTCTTCGACAATCTCAGATGCTACAGCCAATGGATACTCTCTTGAGACAAAAGATGGTAAGATTTTATCTTCCGATGCCGATGCCGATTTTGTTGTTGTAGATAAAGTCAATGGCTCAGCTACCGATTCTTTACCTGCTATCGACTCTACCACCATCACCACTAATACTTCTACTTCTGCCGCTGATGACTCTAAAGTTGCAGCTGTGACTGCTGGTGTGGCCACTGCTATTGGTTCCGATTCTACTACTACCAAGATTACCAATAAAAAGGTTGAACCAACTGTTCCATCCACTGGTTCAAAGAAACTATCTACGAATGATGCCAAACCATCAACCGCTACGATAACCTCTGCTAAACCAAAACCAACATCTACAAAGGATACTTCAACGTTGAAGGCTAAAGTTCCATCGAAGTCAAAGAAGACAAACAATTCCACCGCTTCATTATCAACAAATTCTTCAGCTAAATCAGAAAAGAAGTCTACCGCTAGTAAGATTAAGTCTGTGTTTGGATTGAAGAATTCATCTAAAGATGACGTTTCCGCTACATCTAAATCATCATCTGGTTCAACGTCTCCTGCCACTGCCACTGCCACTAAGAGCAAAACTGGTGATTTGAAGAGTTCTCCATCTGTGAAGAAGTCTTCCACCAAACAACAACAGCAATATCAAACTACTGGCTCGCAACAACCAAAGAAACAGGAATCGAAGATTGATAGTTTAGGCGACAAGGAATCTCCAGCTGAAACTTCCCGTTTAGCTGCTACAAAGGCTAATGCCAATGCATCATCCTCTGCTGGTGTCGTTAAGAAATCTCCTGCTAAGTCTCCATCTGCCAAGTCTCCTGCTAAGTCGTCCCCTTCTAATCCCCAATCTACCAAGTCTACAGCTTCACCAACTACCAAGAAGTCATCATCAGATGCAGCTACAACAGCTGCCATTGGTGCCACTGTTGCTACAGCTGGTGCCATCGCAGGTGGTGTCGCCAAGACTGCTTCTTCTACCAATGTTAAACCACCTACTACGAAAAAGACTGTCAAGAAGGAAACCCCTAAGAAGACTGTTGATGATACCCCTGATCAGTTGATCTCTACCACCGAATTGGCCACCGATGTTGATCCAAAGACTCCAACTCCAACTCCAAGAGGTTCATATATCGATGAGAAGTCAACCACTACTGCAACGAAGAACAACTCTTCTTCCAAGGCTACTGCAGCTTCTACTAAAGTTGGTGCTTCAGACAAGAAGACTGTTATTGAAATTCCACACCTGGCTTTGAACAAAGATGAACCATCACCAACTAAAACTACCACTTCTGCAACTGCAACTTCAAATTCGAAGAAATCTCCTGTTTCTACACCAACAAAGGCAAATTCTTTTGATCCAACTGACCTGCAATTAGCTCACAATGCTGCTAGTGCTGCTGCTGCTGAGGCATCTGCTCTTGGCTTTGCCAGCGCAGCTCATGTTGGTGTTGACTCTCCAGATGCGCCTGTTGCCGCTTCTGCAAGTTCTCCAACTGTCATTGATGGTGCAACAACAACTACTGCCACAACACCTGATATTGAAACTCCAGTTAAAGAGGAACACAAACATCCAGGTTTTGCCGCTACTATCAAGAAGATGTTACACACCCCTGATAAACACCACGATGAGGAACGTTCTGCTGCAACTGGTACCGCTAAACCACCAGTTGACACAAAAGTGCCAGCAGCTAATGTTGATAGTACTACTCCAGCTGATACTTCTGCTGCTACCGAAAAGTCCGCTGTTGCAAATATCGAGCCTCTTCCAGTTGCCAATAACGTTAATGCCGCTGACCCAGTGGAAAAGTCTAACAATAAGGTTGATTCTGATATTAAGGATACAGCTACTGCCGTTACGGCCACTGTCGCAGCAGGTGTTGCTGCAGCTACTGTTGCCAGTAAAGAAGTGAAGAATGGAGCCGTTGATGAAAAACCAACAAACACTTCCAATACTACTGCTTCTGCTAGTGAGAAGAAAACAAGCTCTTCAGTGGAGAAGGATAAGGATGCTCTTCTTGAACACGAGAAGAGTACTACACACAGATCGTTCAATATTCCGTTCTTGTCTCCAAAGAAACATCATGATGAAAAGACTGAAGAAGCGACAGTTGATGCCTCAAAGTTGCCATCGGGAACCACATACGGTGACGTTCACAATGATTCTCTGGCTAAAAAATTGGATGAAGTTGAAAAAGTTGTTGTGCCAGAAGGTCCTGGAGTCGTTGGTGATAGTACAATTGCCGCTGAATTACACAAAAAAGATTCTGATAAGGAGGTCACTGCGTCTGCTATTGCCTCTGACGTGAAGACCGCTAGTGCTAATGACAAGGCCCCTACTAGTGCTGACAGCAAAACTACAGTTGACAGCACTGTCACGGATACAACTGCTGCCACTACCACTGCTGCAGAGGCCATTACTACTGAGGCGATTGCTTCCGAGACTAAGGTTGAAAAGAGTGAAAAGAAACATCATCATAATGAACACCACATTCACAGCTTGAATCTTCATAAGAAGACCGAGAAGCCAGAAGTTAAGGATCCGGCTGAAGTTGCCAGAGAAGAGGAAATTCAAAAAGAGGTTGAACATAAGAAGCAAATGGATAGTATCTTTACACCTGTGGAGAAGGAGATTGGTCCTCTGGGTATAAATGGTAACAAAAACATTAACAACGTCTCTGCCACCGGCACTGCTGCTACTGGTACTGCAACTGCCACTTCATCTTCATTATCGTCACCAACAAAGCCAACCACCACTGTTCGTAAGGACTCGGTTGCTGGATCTTCATCTTCAGGTTCTTTGGCTGCTAAGAATGGTGCAACTCCTCAAAAGAAGAAGGTTACCCATGCCGCTCACACTGATTTGAATTCTGAAAAGAAAGCTAGTCGTAAGAAGAGTTTAACCAAGTTCACTGAAAAAGTTAAGAAGGTGTTTCATCATGATTAGTTTTGTGTAGTATGATAATCTCTTTTTTTTTTTGCTTTTATTATTTTTTAAATATTTTGTTTAGTTTGTCTTTTGTTCCCTTTTTGTATTTATTTATTACTTTCTATATTTCCTCCCTTTTATAATAATTTATAATTTATATTTATTCTTTTTATGCTATGTTAAATGATTCGTAATAGTGTAAGATTACTCAGAATTGGTTATCCTAACCATTTTGAAAGGGGGACTTGATGGTTTAAAAATAGTACCAGAAACGTCGATAGTCGCGTTCTTGTTCGCGCGTCGGTTCCATTCAGCAGCCAGCTATAGAGAGCTAACTAGCCAACTTAGCCAGCCAGCCTACTTGTAAAGTAAATTACGTGTGAGCCAAAAAAAAGGTCAAAAAAAGATTGAGAAAGAGAGAGAAAGAGAATGCAAATTAACTCAATTCCTTTTTTTAAACAGTTTTCTAATCTGCAATTCTATATCTGTGAACCATTCCAATTAAATCAATTGCTACACCAATAAACAGGGAAAAAACAACTGAATCATGTCTTTCAACTTTAATTTACAGTCATTGCAACAACAATTTCAAGAAAAGACTCAGCAATTGACCACATCAATCTCTGAGAATTTGAATAACTTGAATATTCAAGAGACCACCAGTCACCTGACTAACAACATCAGCAAGGAAGTCAACAACTTGAAACCAATTTTTCAAAGAACCACTAGATCATTACAAGAGAAGTTTGGTTCCATTGATGACATTTCTGAATTACCACAAGAGTACAAGGATTTGGAGAAGAAAATCGACAATTTAAAGTCATTTTACAAGAAGACTTTAATCATCACTGAACAATACGAAATTGAATCATACGATTACCCACCAAATTTGAGAGAGTCCTTCCAAGATTACAGTAAGATTTTAAGTGAGAAATTCAATGGTTTATCTCAAGCTACTACCACCAGTGAAGCTGAAGCTGTTTTATTGTCAGGTAACAAGGACACCACTCCAAAGACATTCTCTCATCAATTGTCCAAGACTTTTAAAACATCTAGAGAATTGTTATTGTCTTCATCTGGTGCTGAAGACGTTGACGGTGAAAACTCATTGACCAAGGCCTTGTTGAAGATCAGTGAAACCGAGTACAAGGTTGGTGACGAGAGATTGGATCAAGACAAGTTGATAATCAGTGAATTCAATGAAAAGATCAAGCACTTACTGTCCACTGATTTTGAAAAGGCTGTCAAATTGAGAAAGCAAGTGGAAACTTCCAGATTGACATTTGACACTATTAGATCTGAGATCAAGGCTGCTCAAAAGGGTGATGAATCTGCTGATGTGCCAGAGTCATTGACTAAGAAGTTGGAATCTGCTGAGGATGATTTAGTCAATGCAACAGAGTTAGCTGTGGAAGCTATGAAGAATTTAATCAAGCCAGTGGAATCTGTTAATTTATTGAAGGTGTTTGCTAAGATCCAATTGAACTACCATAAGAGTGCCGTCTCTGAATTGTCTCAATTGGTTGATGAATTAGATACTTTACCAGTCGATGAAGAATAGAGATTTTCTGATTGAATTAATTATTTGCTTGCTTTGATTTATTACTTTTTGTTTGTTTGTTTCTTTTCTTTCTATATTTGATCAGTACAGTTTTTAACGAGTCCATTTTAGTTTTAACCTGATGAAACCAATGTTGACCGTTTCACCTCTTTAATTCTATTATTTGGTCTTTTTATTTTACATATATATATATTATTATTATTAACTTGGGATGTATTTCTGTGTTTTTTTTTCCTTTTTCCTTTTTCTTTTTTTCTTTTTTCTTTCTTCTTTCTTATTACCATTTTTGTCCTTTTATGTTTTTCTAACTCAATTTTCTTTTTATTATTATTATTATTATTATTATTATTCCTTAAATGATATTATCATTTTTAACTTACTTATTTGATTAAAAGAAAAGAACAAAATGAAAACGTATATTAAAATGAAAGTATGAACAAATCATGAGAGAAGAAACAAATGTTAATATTAATAATTATATATATATATATATGTATGTTAATGTTAGTTTATAGACAACAAGAATTTTCAATGCAAGGAACCACATAGGGCAGATTGTTTGTTGACACCCAATATGATACCCAATCTGTTGAAGAACACTTCACCGAATGCGATACCCAAACAAGCAGCAAAGAAGTAGAGCACAACGAAACTCATAGCGGCAAGCATGATAGCGTAACCAAACATGGCTGACACAAATGCCAACACTAATCTGACGACATCCTTTGCAGATTCAGCTAAACCTGGGAAGAACAATTTCTGTAAGAATGGACGGTTATCAGTGCCTGCATTGGCAAATGGTGATTTTTCATCATCCTCTGGATCACAAGCACAGTTATCCACTTCTTGCACTAACACAGCGTTGGTGTAATTGTGGAACACTTTTTGTTCCAAGTACGCAGACAAAAAGAAGATTCCTCTTAAGAAAAACGCAGAGAAGAACACAGCACAGAAGATACCAAATGCCTTACCACCGTTTGATGCAGTCATGTGTTTAAATATAACTGGGTAATGTTTCCAAGTGGTGACCATGTAACTGTTCATCATCATGGATTCACCGCTACTGCTGGACATATCCATACCGGACATGTCCATACCGGACATACCAGTACTAGTGGAACTGGCAGAGGAACCAGTGGCAGTGGCAGAGGAACTCATTGACATACCAGACATACCAGACATGTCCATAGTAGTAGAGGAGGACATGTCCATAGACATACCGGACATACCAGACATACCTGACATGTCCATAGAACTAGATGAAGTAGCTGATGATGCACTATGGGTGGTTGTAGTAGCAGCGTGGGTCATTGAATGAGATGACGATGATGTGGAACTCATATCCATACCAGACATGTCCATACCGGACATTCCTGACATATTTGACATATCCATATTGTGTAATTTAGTTTTTATAGTAGTAGTAGTAGTAGTATATGCGAATGTTTTATGCTATTTGTATATTATATAGAAAAAAAAGACAAGTGAATGAAATGTAGATATTTTTCTCTTTTCTCTCCTTTTGATAAATGGTATAATTATATTATCAATCGGTTATCACTAAACTGATGTATACTGAAAATGTAATGAGAGTAAAGACAAGAACAAAAGGGAAACAAGGACACTATTCAAGAGAAAAGAGCAAATACACTTATATTTAAATAAAGAAAAGAAAAAAGAGAAGAAAAGAAAAGAAAAAAGAATTTTAACCTACAAACTGTAACCATATCTATTTAATCATCATTGGATACCCTGTACAATTATGGGTACATTGTAACATTGTTTAAAACTACACCTTAACGTGTAGTGTTGTTTCGGCTATTATACAAATTAGTTAAAAAATTTAAAAAAATTTGATATCAAATAATTTGCTCGTTTTCTGAGTTTTCGGTGAAGGTGACAGTGAGACAAGAGTGAGAGTGAGTTGAAGAATGGCAGTGCCAATGCCAATTGGCAGTGATTGTGAGAGATGCGCGGGATGGGAGAGGAGGGGGTCTGTATTAGGGCTGTGTGTGTGGTGTGGGTGTGTGGGATACAACTGGTTTGCGTCGATCGTCGTTTAACGTAAGGGGAAGAGAAGGGTCGATTTTATGTATTAGAGGTTTATTATACAAGAGTACAAGAGTACAAGAGTACAAGAGTACAAGAGTACAAGGGTATATCTATACGTTAAAGAACCATAACAGAATTTGTATGGATGAGGTCCTTCACGGCCTTGTACCGCATCACATAGATGCCGTTCTTCTCCAATTCAATTTCTTCATTGTCGATCGTGACTTCATTATTCTCCAAACATTTTAAAAACACCGGTCTGTTTAAATCTGGCCGCTCCACCATACTGACTAATCCTCCAGTGTCATCCAATGCCTGCAATGGTTCTGGTAAATTAGTTAAAAATTGAGCATTGTACAATTCCATGAGCAATTGTAAATGTCTCTCCATGTACACAGTCTCATTGTTTGACAGTTTCTGTAATTCATGGTCGTTCGATCGTATGTAAATGGCAAATTTGTCGATTTTCATCAATCTGGTTCTTATATACGATCTGATCAAGAATTGCACACGGTCCAATTCACTCTCCACAATGACCAAGATTAATTTAATCTCTCGTTCATGTTTTTGCAATTCAATGGAGTTCAATTCAATAACCTCGATTTGCTTTCGAAGTCTCTCCAGGATCCTGTCAATCAATGGTTCTTCGTATGGTAATATCTCAGGGATGGTTCTCTCCTTGATCCATGCCTGCGTTAACTGGGCTATGTCTTCACCTCGTAATGAGCCCTCTGTTTGAAATTTGACTCTGGATTTCTTCTCGAAATCTCCTAAAATATCACTGAAATCCATGACCCTTTGTCAGTTTTTGAATTTTTCACTAGTTGAGGAGGGGGTTCTATGATTTAGTGTAATGTACGTATTATCAAGTAATAATCGAAAGATACTAAGATACTAGATCAATCAAACACGAAATACTTATTGAGTTGTAATACCAGTTCCATTTCCCGTGTCTCTTGTTCTTTTTCTTTTTCGTCTTCGCTTAAGTTCACAATAATACATCGACGCGTCGATAGACGCGAACCCCCATTACATATTACATATAAATCAAATATGTAAACAAAGGAAGGATGGAGGGAAAGATCCACAATGAAATACTGGTTTTCTTTCCTGTTCCCTTTTTCAAACTACCCACATTCCAAAATTACACATAATTGAAGGAAGATCTCAATACTGGCAATGGATTTTAATGCATTGCTTGAGTCTAAAAGAGCCAAGCTCGAACAATTGAGGAAACAACGGTTGAAACGAGAACAGGAAAATGATCTTCTCCCATCAACATCAACACTGGATCAACAACACCCTTTGAAGTACAAGTCAGAGGATGTTGACCACATTCTTAAAGAAGTGTTGAATGATACAACTAATACATCAAATGGCTCTCCGGCATTTCCAACCACTGAAAAGAAGACCGACACGGTTGAATCTGTTTCTGAACAACAACAACACGTAGAACAATTAGAGAATGAACAATTCACATCAACCGATGACCATATGCCACTTCACAGATCAATTGAAACTTATGATAAGGCAGTGGAGACGGATTTGGAGATGGACCCAGATTACATTAAATCATTGGAGAAGGAAAACGAACGGGAACTTGAATTGAAAATCGAGAAACGACTCCGGTTGAAGTTAGAACCTGAGATTAGATCTCGGATCGAGAAGGAACTCGAATTGAAATCACAAAAGTCCAAGGAACTACAAAAACAAATGGACGATATCACTGATCCATTGACTAAACCATCCACGGTAAAGACTCCTGAAATTGATAAGGACGAAGAAAATGTCAATAAGGACAGTAAATATGCTCAGGATTTGTCTCAATCATCACTGTTGCCAACTGCCTCATCGAAATTAATCCAGTCCATCTCAGTGCTCCACAATGAAGACACAAAGACACGGTCAATTGTATCGATCGACAATTCCCCATTTTACCCTGAATTGATGCTAGTGACGTACACCTTCAACAATCAAAATAATGCTAAAGCCGTAACCAAAACTAGACAACATAACGAACAACGGTCAATGTTAATAATATGGAACATCGAAAAATCTGTCATAGAGTTCAATTTGCTGAGCCATTCCCCAATTAATTTGGCAATGTTCAGTAAATCAAAACCAAATGAAATCATCGCTGGTCTTTGCAATGGGAAATTGAGTCTTTGGAAGTTAAACTCCCAATCAAGATATCCAATTTACACGACTCCAAGTTTCATCAACAATAACACCAAGGGTGCATTCGTCGCTAACAACCAAACCGCATCTGGGTTTCATCCAATAGTGGGGATCTATGAAACCACTAATTCTATCATCTCTTTAGACTCCAACGGAGGATTGAACATTTACTCGACTAATTTAATGACATTAATATCTAGTCAGTTGTTGAAATTACCTGACATGCCAACGCAAACAAATGACCAACAATCAACAACAGAAATTGAACAAGAGGAGCTTGGGTTCACCATGACCAGAAACCAACCATCAAATAATAAACAACGTAAATTCATCATTTCATCTCAATTCATAGATTTATCATACGTAATAATTGGATTGTCCACAGGTGAAACTTTTTGTTTGAAAATCAACCAACTAGATACACAATCTCTTGTGTTTGACCAATACAATCGTAACTTCCCTGTGTTGGCGATCGATAAATCACAGAATGGTGGGTTCATATTAGTGTCCAGCTTGGATTACAAATTACGATACAAAAAACTAGAACAATTAGATTCCAACCAAGACAGTAACTCTGTGATCAATTTGAACAGTCCTGCATCAAGCGTGAAGTTCAAACATAGAAGTGTCAATGAATTTGTATGTGCCAATATGGATAATAAAATTGAATTTTGGAACTTGGGGAAGAATGAATTGACTCCAATTGAATCCGTCGACACCCAACAGCTGATGTTGATTAATGGTAAGTCAATTGACGATAATACGGAAGACTCCAACACAAAAGATGATGAAACAACAGACAACGACAACGAAGAGAATGATACTGAATGCTTGAATGTTATCCTTTGGTCTAAGAATAACGAGTTTGTCGTCTGCGGTGGGTTGTGTGGAAGACTCTACCTCTTGAAAATGGTTCAGAATGAAGACAATAATACTAATTAAAAAAAAACCAGCCATTGTGCTTTCCTTACTTCCTCCTATTTACTATATAATTGAATTTATAAAAATACATTTTACGTGTCGCCTTTATTTTTTAAAAACGTGAATGTACGCCTGTGTTAAAAATTAATAAAAAATATGATACAGAAATAAAAATACAAATGTAATGTGATGTAAAAGAAAAAAGAATTACAATAGCTTACTCATAATTGAGTCCTTGACAGTGACTTGCACTTCACCAAACAATCTATTTTGCTTCAAGTCAACAGTGTCAGCAGTAGCCAACACCAATAATTCAAAGAATGTTCTGGTGGCTTCTCTTTTAACGTTTTTAGATAATGGTTCTTCAGATTGAATATCCTTTTGCATAATGTCTTCAAATGATGTCACGGCACCTTCTTCATTGGTATTGTTTTGTTCATAAAACTCTCTCACTTGTGAGGCAATTTTAATGGTTGCCTTGGTGGTGAACTTCTCTGGACTTCCAATGTCACCTCTTCTATTCTCAAATGATTCAATCTCCTCATCAAAGTCTGGTAACAAACCTTGTGTGCTAATTTCTGGTTCACCTTGTTCATCAACGACATCTAATGGTTGTTCGTTATCATCAAACAAAGGCCCATTCACGATATCGTCACCTCCATCCATAATTTGGTATTCATTCATATCATCAACAATTGGTTGTTGTTGGTCATCATCTTCTTCATCTTCCCCTTGGTCCAATCTTCTTCTCTTGAATCGGTGTAAATCGATATCCAAGAATTTACAAATGGATGGCTTTGACAATTCTCTAACCAGTTGTAATTCTTGTTTACCATCCATTTCAATGAATAATTGTGTTGGCTTTGGGGGGAATGCTTCTTGGCATTTCTTTATATACTCGCTGGACATGGATGTGTGTTCATCAACAACGATTTTCCGTCTATTGGTTCTCACAACTTCCACATTTTCGAAAACAGTAGCCTTTCTAGTTCTCTTGTGTCTAATTGGTGCAGCTAATTGCAATTGTGAATGTTCATCTGGTGTTTGAGGTTCATTGAGATCATCATGGTAATGTTCATCATCTGTTTGTAATTGTGGTTCTTGGAAATCCGGTAATTCAAAATCATAACCATCGTAACCAGCATCCATGGCTGATGCATTAGCATACTCCCCAGCTCTACCAACTTCAATTGATCTATCAACTGTAGCTGTAGCAGCAGCACCAGTATTTGTAGTGTTTTGATCATTGTTGTTCACATCTTCTTCATTCAAATCAAAATCCAAGTTCAACTCTAAATCATCATCCATACCATCCAATTCATCAATCTCAGTACCTCTAGGCACTTCAATGGAATGGTCAATCAGGGATGAATGCTCCTCCATGTTACTGAATTGTGATTCAAATGGTTCATTGTTTGTCTCTGCTGAATTTAAAAGATTGTCAAAGTTTAATGGTTCTTGGTACAACAAATCAGTTTCAGTGACGGTATCTTGCAAGATGACATTTTTCATCGATGTGATAACAGTGGATTCAGGAGGTAGAATCACCGATTGGGATGTTTTGAAAGAAGATTTCAATTTCAACAATGCATCAGTGACATCGTCATACAAGTATTTGGTCTTTCTTGAATAAATTCTAACCACACCGTAAAGCAATTGACCAGTTAATCTTAATGCCAATGGTTCAATGTCCACCGGTTGTGGTTGTTGACTGGATATATCATTTTCATTTGTTGGAGCTGAGGAACTTTTAATTGCCTTTGTAGACTCTGTGATGGATGTGTTTAGAAATTGTTGCTTTGTCAGTCTTTTTTCAACATTGGCTGCTAACCAGACATAAGCAAGTGGACCTTCTCTTGAAAGCAGTTGATCTGAGTAGAACATGGACATCTTGTTATCTATTTGGAAACAGTCAAAGTAAAGGAAGAAAGAAAACAGGTGAAAAGTGAAACAGAAAAAGAAAATAAATAAATAAAAGACCAAGAACGACTAACTTATAGCAACGAATAGATGGCAAGCAACAGGATATGGATAACTCCTTGTTAACTGAACACAATGTACCAAAGTATCAAATCAAATTGTAATTATGTAAAAACTATGTATCACAGTTGTTACAACATTCTCTGGTTTCATACATAACATGATGGCTAAAGGAGATGAAAAGGTTGTTTTTACGCGACAGGGGGGCGCCTTTGCAAAAATTACCCAGACACAGAAAATTATCAACACATCTCTACACCAGATGAGAAGAGGGTTTCTCAGTTTGTAATGTATGTATCTATTTGTGCATAGGTTCAAAAAGATTTGTTAATCATTGCCACCACAGACCAATTTTTTGTTACAGGTTTACTTGATGTATTAATTAAATTAAATAAACAAGTCAAATTTATAAAATTATCGTAAAATTTTACTTTTTGTATTTGGTACCCATTAAGTAATACAACACATAATCAAAAAAAAAAAAATGCAAAACCGATAGCACTTATCCGTGGGAAACCAGTAACTCCAAACCAACCAAATAAACTATTGAACAATTGAATTATCCGATACAAAATTGTTTTGTATGTTGCAGTTAGAGTCTAATTTTAACAAGGAACAAACAATGAAAGAAGTTGTGGGGATGCTTCATGATGTAATTGAGTTTCAAAAAAGATTCAAGAAGAAGTGGGATGGTTTTATTCAAATATTGATCAATTGAAATGGATATTCGTGGAAGTGATGGATAAGGGTGTCATTATTTGTATAAATGATGTTTCATATATTGAAACATTGAGTAAAATTGAATGAAGACAAAGGTTCAATAGAAATGGGAAGAAAATGGAACAAAAAAAGTTGGAATCAGGGGGAATCAGGTTGGGTTACAACAAGAACAAGAACAAGAACAAGAACAAGAACAAGAACAAGAACAAGAACAAGAACAAGAAGCGCGGCATATGTTTAAACAAAGGGAATCAATTATTTACGCTTTACTTGCAACAAAATTACGTGTGTGTTAGATGTTGTAGTTGCCTTTGTCCGCTGATGACCGACCTTCTTATCCAATCTATTTCTCTTTTTTTTAACTGCGTTGATTTCTCCATAAAAAAACAGTAATTTACAACCTTTTTCCTTTATTTTACAATAAAATCTAAATCTAAATATATAGAAATTAAAAGTGAAGTCTTATTTTTATTATTAACATTTTAACATTGTAAATGATTTGGGTATTGTCTGTGAATATGTACGTATTATCAACTGTTTGACTTATTTTTTAAACTATATTCCAACCCTTCATCCATTTTAAGTAGTTGTAGTTTTTAGTTGGTCCCGTCATACCTAAACACAATGGACTGGTAACGTAAAATCCAACACAAACACCAACAATTAACAACGAATAAATAAACAACGTGGGGTATTTACCCAATCTTTTAGTGAACACCTCAATGACAAATCCAGATAGGAATAACGCAAAATACAACGCAGGCATGTAATGGTGAATATACGTCACTCTTCCCATGATAATGAATGGGAAATAATGGAATATCCAACCTAACAATGGACACAACCCACATAAAAATAGATACCAATTATCTTGTTCGTTAGTCACCACTAGTGCTTGTCTTTGATACAAGACAGCTAAATACATAGCATATGCAAAGAATGGAATGAACATGAAAGTAGTGAACCAGACATTAAAAGGACTTCCCAACAAGTAGTATCTTGTATTGAAAGCACCCCAACCACACATTCTGATACCTTCATTCAAGATTGGCCACTCCCACCAAACAGATGCAATATCGTCGTTTTTATATTGATCAGGGACTAATCCATTGTTAGATGACATCATAGACTTTTGAATGGCAAAGAAATCCTTGATGAAACTTGATTTGGGGAAACCATATGATTCATCGACTGGAATATCTGGATGATTATGTGACTCAATATTCCAAACAGTAGATGTGTCAAATGATTTAAAGAAACCTGGTTCCATACAAACAACTTCACCTTGTTTAAAACCCCATGATGGGTAAGAGTTACCAGTGGTACCTAAGTAACAATCCAACACTTTGTGTCTCAATCTAAACGAAGTAGATATAGGATGAACGTAGTCAGTGAAAAGCTCACCGTGTTCGTGTAATTTAGAATATTCAGGATCTGATGATTTAGCCTGGCTCACAATCTCCACATACCAGTCATCCTTATCATCACCAATTTCTTCATTACCGTATCCACTTGCCTCCCAAAATTGTTTGGAAACATGACCATGAATTTCATGAGAATGTAAATTGGCTTCTGTCAACACATGTTGTAATCTGATCAAGTCACCATCTTTGATGTACTGGGTAGTATAGTTGAATGGAGTTCTACTTGGCTTCACTCTCCAATCATTGTTTGAATCCTTGTGTCCATATGTGGTGATTTGGTGTTGATTTGATCCCTCTGGATAAATTTGCACATGAGAGTGTAACAAATTAGGAGATCCACCCTGTGATCTAATAGTGACGACCGAATCTAAAGCGATAAATCTGGATTGTGGTTCAATGTCACTCTCTAATAGGTTAGCCTGAAACAACGTAGACATGGATGCAGTACCCGTTCCTGGTTTGTACAACAATGAAAAATGAATTTTAAAACACATTAAATACACCATCAATGGAACAATGATTAGATTCAAGATTCTAGACATCCAGCTTCTAAGATATGTGCCCCAGTCGAAATTCTTTGAATCCCAGAACTTTAACCATAAATCAAGAACAACATAAACACCAACAATTGCAGTGACAAACAAACCAACCCATTTAACTGAACACACACAACCTATACTCAGACCAGTCAAATACATCCAGATTTTCCATTTCAATGTGAATTCTTGTCTTCTCAAATTATGCAGTTTAATCATACAGTAGAAAGTAGTAGCTGTAAAGAATAATAGCATCGAATCTAAAAGAACAAATTTTCCCAAGACAATGTAAGAATTCTCTAAACAACACATGATCGATACAAAGTACACGGTTAATCTTGACTTGAACCCCATTTCGTTAGCGGTCAAATAACACACCAACACTTGTAGGATACTGAACACACTTTGGAACAATCTCATTTCCTTGACATGGTACTCCTTTGGGAAAGCTTTACCCGAATCAAACATAAACTCTGTATCATTAGTAGACCCTGATAGATATTCACTCAATCCTATTAACATCTTACCCAATGGAGGATGCACATCATGGTAAAATTCATGTCTCACATAATAAGCACCGAATTTGGCAAAATGGGCCTCATCCCAAACGACATGTTTATTTGCATCAATCTTATAAATTCTTAGATATGCTCCAATTGCAGTCAAAACAATTGGGAAAACAATCTTGTCTATAGCAGTCAACACTGACAATATCTTGTTACTCGAATACTTTGTTGTATTCAAAGAGTCGTTATTTGATTGGTTTTCATTAGTGATGACAGTGGGTGAAGACGGAAGATCTGACTTCTCAGAGATCTTTTTCAGATGATCTGGAGACTTGGATTTCGACATATCTGTCACAATTGGGGATATATGGAAAATTACTTATGATTTTTAGTTGTTGGTGTGTATAGATTTAATGAAATTGGTACTGGATTATCAGTGAAATACTAATAAGGTACATGTGTACACAATTAACCTCATCCATCAGCGCAAATAACGGATAAATTCGCAAAAAACAAAAAAAAAGACGCGTCACCGCAGAAGTGTTAACGTAAACAGAATCTTCTATCAGTTCGTTATATCTGTACAGTAGAACAAAAATACAAAGGACATACAAGGATTGGTCCAAAAATTAATTACAGACAAAACTGGGCCAATCTTCCAAAATAGATCAATGTGATCTGAATTAACCATGGAAATCTAGCAAACGGTCCTCCATTCACCATGGAAATCTAGCAAACGGTCCTCCATTCACCATGGGAATTTAGCATACAGATCTAGATTCACCATCAGAATTGACCAAACAGTCCTGGATTCAGCATAGGTTCAGCATAGATTCAGCATAGGACTCAGCATAGACCTGGATTCACCATGGAAATTGGTCAAGCAGACCTGGGTTCAACATTGGGTGATGGGACCTGGGTTCAACATAGACTGACAAGACCTAGGTTCAATATAGACTGGCAAGACCTGGACCAAACAAAGCTGGATTCAACATAGACTTGGATTCAACATGCAAATAGATCAAACAGACCTGGATTCAGCATAGACCTGGACTCACCATCAAATGTAGCAAACAGACCTGCATTCAACATAGAAATTGAGCAAACAAAGCTGATTCAGCATAGACCTGGATTCACCATCAAATTTAGCAAACAGACCTGGAACTTGGAGCAGATAGACCTGGGCTTTGCATAGTCTTGAAGATACATGGATTCAATATGAAAGTTAGCAAATTGGCAATGGTGAGATTAGCAACATGGAATTGTAGAGGCATGTGGACAGAAGTGAGCATGTATTGATGAAAGAGATTGTAACGATGCATTCATTGGAAGAGTGATGGATGACACTGGATGAAACCTGGATGCTAATTCTCTATTTGTAAAGCGGATAGGAACAGAACAGAACGAACACACACACACACACGAGAAGGCAAGAGCAGCAGCAATAACAGAGGGGAGCACAGATGGGAGGTAAACTTGGCAAATAAAGCAACAATTCAACAAAAAGGAAAGAAGAAAAGTCAAAAGTAAAAAGTAAAAGAAGAAAAAGAGAAAAAAGTAAAAAAATGTCCTTGTTTAAAGTCTGAAGACAAGACTTTGGGAGTAATAATGTCCTTGTTTAAAGTCTAAAGACAAGACTGTTGCAGAAAGAGGTTGGAGAAGGATTGGTGAGGTCCTTCTCTAAATGATATTATAGTCCGGAGACCGTTTTGATACGTTCATTTCATCTTCAGACAATAAACTTCTAACCTAAACTGAAACACCAGAACATTTAATTCAACATTAGACATAGTGGCAAGTTATGTAAAATGATGTAAAGATAAGGACAGTTTATGTTCTGTTGATTGTGTCTCAAGGGTATTCAAAAGGGAAGAAGGAAATTAAGTTTATTTATCTGAAAGATTTATTAAAACAGTATCGACAAGCATTGAAACAATTGTGAATATTGATTGGATTTTGAAAGAAAATAGAAATTGAATAAACAGGACAAAAAAGGAAGTGTTATAAAAGAAATAAAAATACAAGAATCAGATGGGATTAGGTGGGAATCACCAGAACCCCCACAGGATTCTGAGGGAACAAGAGAGTTGAAGTGAGAACAAAAGGGGTTCGAATTAAACTGAAAACAAAAAAAGAAAATAAAGTCCGATGCGTCGGTAGTCAATTCAGTGAGGTTTTACACACGAAATATTTAAGTGGTCAAATGCTATATAATTCCATCACATTCAATTCATTTACTACATAAGATATAAAGAAAGCAAGAACAAAAAAAAAAAAATAAACAACAAATAGCAAAACAAAAAAATAAAACACAAGAAACAAAGTCATTTAAAAATAATATATAAAATATGTAAAACATAAGAATTAAAATAATAATAAAAAAACAAATTGCTAATATAAATATAATGACACCATTAAACAGTAATCGAAGAAAACTCATGATAGATATATAAAGTAGGAAAAAAATTAGAGAATGAGTTTAACGATCAAAGGACAAATTATCCATAGAAACAAATAAATCGTCAACTCTATTGGAGGTACTAATGGTGGAACCACCAGTCAGTTGAGCATTATTGAACCCACTTGGATTTTGAGTCAACGGATTGGTTGGATTTTGGTTGAAAAAGCTATTATTATTCAATGTGGTAGGCAGGTTTTGAAAATTAACAGCTCTTGATGGGTTAGGTGTACTTGGAGTGCCAAATCCGTTCGATCTTAACAAATTCAAAGATGCAGTCGATGACGAATGATGCAGAGTATTTGAATTTTGTTGAGATGGGTACAAATTGTTATTTGCTTGAGAAGATAAGGTCATTGTGTTACTTGACACTTGTGATTGTTGTAACAAACCTGATGTTTGTTGATTGTATTGATTAGGCTGAGACACTATTCTAGGAGATTGTTGTCTGTATCTTCCCGTACTTAATGACAAACCTGCATTTGAATTCAACATTGAATGGGAATGTGATCTCATCAATGGAGGTGGGAAATTTCCAGACGTTGGAGTGGTTGCAACTGGGGCGATTGATTGTTGTGTATCAGGTCTTTTAATCAACAACAATCCGTTTTCAAACACTTCCACCAAGTTTAAAAATTGACACAATGCAGAAATGGTTCGTCTTTGCACTGGAGTCAAGGCATTCATTAAGTATGCCAATTCAATGGCACCAGAGGTTCCCTTTGTGTCATCTTTAAACACAACCATCTTTGTGTAAATGTCCAATGTTTCTGGATTATTGAAATCCAAAGTTGGTGGCATTAGAGGCAATTGTTGAGTCGTTGGAATGGATAAGTACAATCTTTCAGGCAAAAGTGGTTTATTTATAGGAGCGACACCACCACCACCAATGGTGGAACCTGTATTTGATTGGTTCACAGCAGCGACAACGGCAGCGGCAGAAGATGTTGTTGGAGGAGCAGAGGCGATAGAGTACAGAGATGCCAAGGATGCAGTGGAAGCGGATCTATGTTGTTCCTCTAATTGTCCTCTCTTTTCTCTCTTTTCTCGTTCTATTCTTTCCCGTTCCTGTAATGGCAACATCTTCTTGTATTCAACTCTCAGTTTTCTTCCACCAATTTCTCTACCGTTTAAAATGCTCACCACCATGGATGTTTCTTCGGTAGAGTTGAAATTGGCAAATGCCAATCCTCTAAACACACCATTGTCGAAATGGTAGTTAAAGGCATAAGGTAAAGGTAAATTCAATTTAGACATCACATCTAAAAGTTGTTCCTTTTTAATGGCAAATGGAATGTTTTTAATGACAATAGCAGTTGGGATAACTTCTTCATCGTCATTCTTTTGAATATCGTCATCGTTACCATTGTTATTGTTGTTGTTGTGATTGTTTCCATTAGACGCATTGGTAATATGTGTAGTATTTGTAGCATTGACAATATTTTTATTATCATCATGGTGTTCGTTAGTGGTTGCATCATTATCATCATTATTAGTTGGGAGTTCATTAGATTTTAAAGTAGTATCGTTATCGTTATTGGTTGTATCATTATTTGCATCAATTGCATCATCTATATTGTGATGAACGTCAACTTGTTTAATCTCTGGCGATGATTTAACAGAATGTTGACGGCTCTCATAAGCACTTGTTCTTTGATTTTGAGGCAATTGATACTGAACAGTGTTTGTCAGAGCATGGGGAGAAGGTGCAGAGTTATCATTCATTGTTAACATACTCCCATTTATAGAGTTAATTGTAGAAGTGGCATTCATTGGGATGGATTTACTGGCAGCTAATAATCCTAAATTTGTAGCATGATTGAATTGACTTTGACTTGGTGATCCAGTAGTTGCATAATCAGTCATGTTCAAAGTTTGGAAATTAATATTAGGGGTCACTTGGGCTTGTTGTTCAATCCAAGGGGTAACGTTCAGCATTGGATTAGTTTGTTGAGGAAGCCAATTTGGATTGAAACTTTGTCTATTAGCATTCGCTTGTTGTTGTTGTTGTTGGTTTTGCACTTGTGCTTGTGACTGTGATTGTGCTTGATTTTGTAATTGTGTTTGCGATTGATTTTGAGCGTGTGATTGTAATAATTGTTGTGCCGTTGCAGAAGATGACACTTGCTGTTGCTGCTGTTGTTGATGCTGTTGTTGTTGTTGTTGTTGTTGTTGTTGTTGAGACACAGATGTCAATCCTGGAGGTAATTGTTGCTGTTGCTGTTGTTGTCCATTGAACAACGAAGAGTTTTGTAAAACAGGAGTAGTCGAGCCACCGAAATGACGAGACTGTGATATCCTTGAACTCAACAGAGAATTACCAGTGGTGTTTGGATGCATTGCAGTGATTGATGCATTGGTGGTGTTAGCTCTATCACCACCGTACACAGATGATGTGTAACCTGATGCAGAGGACATAGAAGATATAGAAGGACGACGTTGAGTGGTTTGTGTTTGATCCACAAAATTGGATGCGTCTTGATCGAATTGTCTATATTCCATAATGTATTTAAACTATATAATGTAATGTATAGGGTATAATTGAGTGAGAAAAGAAAGGATGATGGTGTCTGTAAATGTGTTTTATTTGAAATGGAAGGGAATGAAGAGAACTGGAAGGAGGAGAACAATAGGTGCGATGGTTAAAATTCCAACTCAAATGTATTTATTTTATATATCTGAACAACAAGAACAGAAAGTAATAGATAAGGTGAATTGGGGGAGGGGAGAATTGAGAAAGGAAAGGGGAAAGGGGGGAGGAAGAGGAGTAGTAGAAGAAGAAAATGGGAAAACACAAATCTGTTAATCTGAAGCTTTTAAAATTTGATTTCACTGAAAGAAAACACAAATGAAATGTAATATTGGTTAGATGATATAAAAAAAAACTTCAAAATGACAAAAAACCAATCAATACAATATAAACTGGGTTAAATATAAAAAAAAGTATTGGAATAATATAGGCACAGTTGTATTATTTATTTTTGAAGTGTGTTTTGTTTCTGTTTTGTTCTGTTATTTTTTTCAATGAATCAGATAAATTTTTTTTTTCTTCGTAACTATAATATATAGCTTTTTTTTTTTATATCAATTGAAATTTGATTAATACAATTGTTATATGGTATTATTAAAAAATGGAACCAATAAATAAAGAAACAACAAACAACGACAATAACAACACCAACAGCTGTTTTAAAAGGCAAAGTGAAAGTCTCCTGTCAAATTTACAAAATTTTTTCCTTTTTTTCTCAGTGAGAGTGAGTGAGTGAGTGAGTGAATGAGTGAGTGAAAGTGTGTATGGGTGTGTATGTATGGGTGTGCGAGAAAAGTGAGAGCGTTTGTGTGTGTTTGTGTGAGGTACTTTACTTTACTTTAGTTTACTACAGTTTACTTTAGTTTCTTTTAATTATCCGCTTATTTAAACATTAAATTTCATTGGATGGAAGTAATTACAATCATATTAGATCATTAAAAAGAAAAAAATCCACCGTAATTTTGTTTTAATTTATTTAAATTGATTCTAACTATTTAATAGATAATACTAATCTTATCTGATTGTGTTTTACTCAGTACTTGTTCATTGTTATATATAAACAGGATATAGGAGAAGGGGGTGTCTTTACTTCTAATTTGGGAAATTGGTGTTGAGAATTGGTTGAAAATACACGACACAAAGATTATAGAAATATGGGGTGTGGTCGATCGTCGTAATGAGACTTGAGTCGACTCGACTCGACTCGACCTAATACACCCGTACACCAGAATATATTTTATTATGAGGCGAGACTTGAACCAAACCAAAAAAAAAACGAAAATTTCCAACGAAATTCCTAATTGGCAAAATAAAATCTCAAAAAAGACACCTACATTGAATTGATTGATAAAAAAAAAAATGAATTTAAATATGAGAGTCAATGATATCTAAAGTTAACTACTTTGAAAAGTTATTAAAAAAAGAAATTGATCAATTATATTCATATATATATATATACATACACTAATATACTAATATACACACAATGGTATGTTAATCTGTTTCCTTTCTTGGGGTATTACAATTTTAAATTTAATTATCTTTGGAATTCCATTCTATGTACAATTAATAACAATCACCTAAATACTAACCAAATTCAATTACACTTTCAAATGTTAATTCAGTCATCTTCAAACATTCCAGGTGGTGCTAGAACATTAGCCAAGAGAAAGGCTACTCAAGAGAACAAATTGAAACAACAACAACAAAATCAACCAACTTCTACTAGATCTGCCGGTGCTGGTGGTTCCAACTCTTCAATGTTGAAGATTTACACTGATGAATCTCAAGGTTTCAAAATTGATCCAGTTGTTGTGCTTGTCTTGAGTGTCTCATTTATCTTTTCTGTGGTGTTTTTACATGTGTTGGGAAAAATTACTGGTAAATTTTTCTAATAATTATCACAACAAACTAGTCAAACCAAACCAATTCAATCAATTTTATACAAGTTTTTTCTTTCTCTTTCTATCAGGTACATTACTCAATAATTTCACCTATCTGCTCTTTGTCCACCCATTTTCCATGATCTATCATATCAGAAAAAGGAACGACGTTTCTTTTTCTACATTCAATGTATAGTAATTTTGTCTTTATTTTTTTTTTAAAAAACATATGTTTTTTTGTATAATTTTGTTCCCAAAAAAACAACAATCAATAATTTAATTTTAAAAAAAACTCTTTTCTTATATTATCATTAATTATTATTATGTGAATTATATATATATATACAAGTGTAAAGAAAAGAAATTACAAGTCCTTTAATAATAATTCCACCACCTTATCGGCGAATTCAATATCAACTAAATGTTTCTCTATTCCCTTGACTTCAGTGATACTCCATGACCATTGATCTTTGACTTCCTCGAATCTCGTTAAATATTCAAAGTCTCCATCAACATCACCGTACCGTTTACCTCTGACTTCGATCTCTACAATTGGGAATTTAGATCCAACGATCAATTGTAATGGGATACCCAATGTCTTTGATTTGGCTAATTTACTACCAAGACCTAAATCACCACTGGTGTCAACTTCGAATAACACATCCCTATGCTCTGCATTGTTCTTCAATTTGTTAATGAATGAATCCAATCTGGCATCATTAAACGCATTGTCGACTTTGATCACAGATAATTGTAATGGAGCTAGTTTAGCTGGCCATCTTAACCCAATTTCATCTCTAGTTATTTCGGCAATGGCACCAACTAATCTACTCACACCTATACCGTAACAACCCATCTCGTACAATTGTTTGCCTCCTTCAGAGTCAATGTAATGCGCATCCAATGGTTTAGAATATTTCGTACCCAAGTAAAATGTGTGGCCCACTTCAATACCTTTCTTTTGCTTGAAATGACCTTCACCACAACTCATACAAGTGTCACCCTCTTGTGCTTCTATAATGTCCAATTTCTCAAATGTGATCATTCTAGATCTTGAATATTCCACGGGTAAATCTGGGAGTTCCGAGCCAGGTTTGACTTCTTGATCCATCAATCTGATCACATTCTTGAATTCATTGGTATTCTCCTTGAATATTTGCAACACCTTATCATCTTTACCAATGAGTTTCTGGTTTAAATCTACTAAATCTTCATGATCGATGAATTTCATGTTCAAGTGTCTACCCAATGGATAGTAGACAGCGACTAAATCATTGTCCAAGGTTAAAAAGTAACTAACTGTGGCTTGATCACATGGTTCACAGTCTTCACCTTGTCTCAAATGGTGTAATTTCTCAACGTTACCAGCGGTACCACATGTATCACATTCTAATAACGTATCCTCTCCCTTTTCACTTTCGAAATGCCATTCGTAACTCAAATCACCACCGATGGAACCTGAATCTGCATTGGCCTTGATGAACGGTAATTTCAAATCGGTGAAGATTCTATAGTAAATCTCATTCATCAATTCAAAACTGGCCAATGCACCTGCTTGATCAGTGTCGAATGAGTACGCATCTTTCATGATGAATTCTCTACCACGGAGTAATCCACCTCTTGGTCTGATCTCATTTCTGTACTTTCTCGTTATTTGGTACACAATCAATGGTAATTTCTTGTACGATTGACAGTACTCCTTGACCAATTCAGTGATCTCTTCCTCTGCGGTAGATGCTAGACAAAACTCTTCCCCTTTCAATTTAAACAATTCCTCATTGGACCATCTATCAGTTTTCTTCCAGATTGATCCATGTGATATAGAACTCAATGCAGTCTCCACACAATTCTCTTGTTTCAATCTCCGATGGATGATCCCTTCAATATTTCTCACAGTTTGTAAACCTAATGGCAACCAATTAGTCAAACCAGCATGTGGTTGCTTTATGTACCCTAATTTAGTCAACAATTCAGTGGTGGTGAGCTTATCAAGATTCTTACCTAACTTGACTGGTGGGTGACTGAAAGGTGTAGTGGTTGTCACTAAAAACCTTCTTTGCACTTTCAACAAAAGCATTCTGTTCAACTGATTATACTTGTTTAATACTGTCACTGCCTGTCTTCTATATAACTGGATTTCAATTGAGTAAATCGTTATAGTTGAACCGATTAACTGATGATCATCAAAACCTTTTTTGTTATCCCCCTCCCACAATCAAAAAAAAAAAAATTTAAAGCGAGAAGCGGCACAAAGAGAGCACACAGAGTGAGAGCATAACAGAAGCACGTAGATAATATATGATAAATTAATATTCAAAAGACACAACATTAGAAGAAGTAAATACATTAAGTAAGAAAAAAAAACGTTTAATAAAAGTCATATTGTCATAAGAAAAGTTGTAATAAAAAAATGTGTCAAGATGAAGGCAAATGACACCCAGTAGAGAATACAAATAGAGCAAAAATCTATATAAACAATTAATTAATTTCAATCAATCACTAGCACTTAAAAATGAAATCCGCCGTTTGATAACATCACCTATTTCATCATTGCCAATATCTTCAAACAATCTGAAACCCTTGAAATCAACTTTAACCAATTGATACATCAACTTCCACACTGCGTATTCCAAATCAAAGTTCAATTCATGTTTGAGTCCAGCTAAATTGTTATTGTTCTCGGTTTCCTTTTTAGCATTCCGTATCACTTGCCAGGCACGTCTGTTACTACCTGTGTTTTTATCCTTGTAATAGTCCTTTTTAAGTTTGTTAACTTGTAACTTTGGGTAATTGCAATGGAAGAACGAGTATTTGTTTGAATCGTCTGGGTTAATCTGTAAGATAGCTTGTCCAGCAAATGAGTTTTGAGAATCCAGTAATCCACAGATCTTAGTTCTGATACCTAATGGCAAGAATGATCCTTCCTTTGTGACTCTGGAAGCCAAGTAGAAAGTCTCCTTGTCACCTTCCCCTGGGAACCCCTGAGAGAACAACGGATAGAAATATTGAGGACCAAACAAATTGTAATAATACGACAACATCAACGTTTTCAAATGGGTTTTCTTGTTGATCAACATCTGACCAGATTCCACAGAGGGACTAGTCATCATCACATCCGCTGATTGGTCCAATTTGGCAATCTGGTAGTATTTCGGGTTAGTGGAACGTTTCCAGAAATCCGGCCACACAATCATACCATTCTTAGCGTATTTATCGGAGTTGAACATGTCACTTGGTTTCACCAGTGGGAGATTATCTGAATCCAAGTATAAGTTATGAGTGAATCGGGACAACAGTAATGCCAATGATTTGTATTGGTACCCCTTCAGACTTTGCATCATTGATTTAGGAAGATACTTGTCAAAGTATGAACAGTAAATATTAGGAAACACCATACTCATCTTGTTACAGAAATGGTCATGTTTGTCTCTGTGTGGAATGAACACTTCAATGGGGATATTGTCGTTCAATTGAGATCTGATGTACTTCACCGACAAAATGGTCAACCAATAGAATTTAGGACCAGACACAAACACTACACCCTTAGATTCCTGAGGGTAATACTCATCAATCAATTTGGAGTACCGTTTAAACACGGAATTCTTCTCTGTTAGATAGTAGTTTAGCAATTCTTTGTGAACATCGGTTAGAGCAGTTTCTTGATTTGGCGTAATTTGAAGAAGATTAGATAGAATCGTCTGATCGACATTCACTGGGTAATCCTGATATCCATAGTATTGAAAGTATTGATCGGGTTTTTGTGTGTAAACGTTTAATGCATCACATTTGGGTTGTAAGGAATTTAAGAATTGTGACGTTAATTGGGTGGTGTATTTAGCATTCAACCGTTGTTGTAAAGTAGCCAATGAACTGTAATTGAGTATGAAATGTACAAGGTACATAAACCCTATGAATAATAAAATGTATATCGTTTTCCTTCTAAATAATCGTTTAAGTTGAAACATGTGATATTGTATGTACTATGTTGACCTGTTATTATATCAAAATCAATTGATTTATCATATGAAACACCAACGGGGCAGGTGAAGAAAAAGAAAGATAAGAAAAGATAAAAAAAAAAAATAAAGACAAATGAATTAAGTATCTTTATTTGATATATTATGTATATAAATGATTTAGAAAAGAAACAATTGGAAATCCAAAACAGAATTATGGGAACACAAGATACAAATCTGCTATGCTCTGCTCTTGTTGTAATAATGTAATAATATAAAGATAAGATCAAAAAAAAAGAAATGAGTTAAATCTAAATCAATTAAAATGATCTTTTAACCCATTCAACAGATTAATCAGTTAGATATATATAAGAAGAAACGAACCAAAAAAAAAGGGTGTGATCTTCCATCCAATTGTCCTTTGTCCTTTCTTTTTTTTCTGATTTAAAAACATGAAGAGATCAATTTTTTTTAATTTTTTAATTTTTTCGTTTTTGGTATCTGTTTTGTCTTTGTTTATTGATTGATTGATCGATCGATCGATCGCATTGCATCGATTGTATTGATTGATCGATTCTATGGATGGAATGGTGTGCACGTGAACAATGATTGACAGAGACAGAGGAGAAACGCGTCACATCGATCGACGTTTAACTTTAAAAAAGAGACGATAGTCGTCATTCTTCGTCGATCGACTCATAATATAAAAAACAATATTCAAGGCTGTGTAACATTTGTCAATGGATTGCTATTTTGAAAAAGCACTTGTTTCTTTCGGCGGTTTGGTTTGGTTATGTCTTATGTATTGTATTGTATTGTAGATACGTCAAAACGGACCAGAACGGAATTTAGTGTGGTGACAGTAATAAGTTTATTTTGTAATAAGGCAGTAAATCTTTAAAATTCTTTTTAAATTCTTTCTATTTCTTTTATTTATTTACTTCTTTCTGTTTTAAGGTATTAAATTAGTAAGTACTATTTACTATTTATTTAATTATTTAATTATCATATCAATTTAAACAACAATGGGCGGTGAATTTAGAGAAAAGATCGACGAATTCGGCAAGCAAGCTAAGGAGAAATTCGAAGACGTTAAGGAAAAGACCAAGGCGAGTGAAAAGGAATTAGAAGCTAAATGGGGTCCAAAGGTCTCTGAAGCTAACAAGAAAATTGGTGAAAAATTCCATGAAGCCAATGAAAAGACCAAGGCTAATGAAAAGGAATTTGAAGAGAAATGGGGTCCAAAGTTTCATGAAGCCAGTGAAAAAGTGACTGATAAATGGAATGAAACCAGTGAAAAGTGGCATGAAAAGCACGGTAAGAAGACCGAAGAAAAAACCGAAGAGGAGAAGAAGGAATGATCTATTGAATGGTTGGTTCATTGAGTATTTATTGATTTCAGTCAGCTAGCTAGCTAGTTTTAACTGTATCTCTAATTTAATTTTAGTTTTTTATTTATCGAAATATATATATATATACTTTTTTTATTGTGTTTTAATTTTATTTCAATTTTGAGTATTTTTTTTTTTACAATTTAAAGATAAAGAAGTGGAATGAATTAAAAATTAGGTAAATGTACAATGAAAGTAATGTATATATGTGTAATGTAATTTTGGGAAACAAAACAAAAAAAAAAAGAATATGCAGATATTATGGGTAAGAAGGGGGGGGGATGGTGGTTTAATTAATCATCTCTAGTGATGTTGAACCTAGGTTCAACAACGTTGATGAATCTCAGATAACCCGATGGACTTTGATTGCGTTTCTCAGAAACACTAGCCACAGTGGATGAATGCGGTGGTGTGATGGGTGGTGTACCATTCATGTTTATTCCATTTTCCTCTGACGATGGAGTAGTTGGAACTTTATTAAGAAGGTTTACACTGGTGGAACTGGTATCTTCAGAAATGGTAGAAGGATAATAATTAGACGCTGAAGTTGATCTCCGCATACTCATACGTCTAATGGTGGACCGTTCTCTTAATAATTGTTGCTTTAAATTCTTCTCCACTTGAAGTTTATTCTGTTCAAGTTTCAACACAGCAGCACTCAATTCCTTCACCTCCTCTCTGAACAGTTGCAACAGTTGTTCATCAGATGTGATCAACCCGGATTGATCTAACTTTGCGTTCTTAACAATGTTTAATTTACTTTGCAATTCAGTGTTTTTCACAGCAGCAAGGTAAATTCCCTGTACTTCCTTAGGTAGCGATTCAACGTCCGGAATGATGTCCTTCAAGGTCTCTCCATCTTTCAAATTCTTTGGAATCCGTTGAATGAAATCCTTGAAGGAATTTGCCAGTTTATCGTTACAATCAGTGGTGGCAGATAATTCATCTTCCAATGTTTTCACCTCGGTAGTTAAATGATTATTTTGATCACGTAATCTGTCTAAATACTCATTTAATTTATTGTTATGTTCTTCTAATAATGCATAACTGGTCATCGCTGTGTCGTAACTCTCTTCCATTTGTGATATTCTCGAACTTAAATCTCCAGAGTCCCTGTCCTTGTTCTTGATCTCGATCAATTGTTGTTTCAATTGTTCATTTTCACTTTCATACGATTTTAACTTCTCTGACAGATCGGTGTTGGTCACTGCAAAGTCCGTCAACAGTCTTTGCTTTGTCTCCAATTCTGCTAATCTCTTTCTCAAAGTTTCATTTTCATCCTCAAGATCCTTCTTGTATTCATCATCGTCATCGTCATCACTGTCAGATTCGTTCTTATCGTCACCGTCAATTTCGTTTTCATTGATGGTTTCACTGTTGTGACTGGTGTTGGGCATACCGCCCAGGAATGATAACGCTGAATTGATGGACATTCTAGCAGATGCTCGTCTCTGCAACTCTGTAGGAGGTTTATTCTCCAACGTTGATGTTCTTCGTATACCTGGGGATGTGATCAATGCAGTCGATTGCACTGGAGCTGTATGCTGAACATTTCTTTGTAGTTGCAATTGCATGTTTTCTGATTTGTTGCTATAACTTTGTAATTGCATTTGATTCTGTTGTGAATACCCATTCTGTTGGTGTTGTTGTATTGGAGGCTGTTGATTATAATGCTGTAATTGTCTTTGAGGTGGAGGCACCTGTTGATCCTGTGGATAGTAATTTTGACTTGGATATTGTTGTTGCTGTTGGTAGTATGTTTGATGAGGTGGAGGGTAACCACCACCAACACCACTATTTTGATGAGGAGGCATATACCCATTTTGATAATAACCCTGTTGTGGAGGAGGTTGTTGTTGTTGTTGTTGTTGTTGTGGATGGTGATGCATTGGATGTGTACGACCACTTCCGTTACTTCCATAACTGTTCACAGACGTTCTTGATCCACCAGGGTGTCTACCAAATCTAGGAGGTGGTTTAAAGTTTTGTTGTTGAGAGGGATAATCACCGTAAATAGATCCAGCAGTACTACCTCCACCACTGTGTATTGACATGCTGTATACACTTCCATTACTTCCATTTTGTAATGCAAACACACCAGTTTTCCTGTTTTTCTTTCTTGAATTCAATTGTTCAGATAAATTCGTTTGTCTCAATCCAGCCTTTGGAATGGACGAGGAATGATCATCGTATTCATCTAATGATTTAGGAATACTGTCTGATCCCTGTTGAACATCGCCCATATACTGTGATGATAACGAAGTATCCGTTAACATGGCACTTGCATAAGAACTATTCATCTTGACAAAGTGGTTCCCCTCCTTCTATATTATACTATTGTATGGCTGATGGTGTTGCTTTGCTGTTGAAATAAAAGATCGTATGAAAAAAATAAATACGGATCAGCTAATATTGTAAGATAGATGCTAATTTTTTTTCTTTTTTAAAGGAAAAGACACGAAAAAAAAATGTATGCAGGGAGGGGTTCAATAAGGAGACACAGAGTGGCGATTTGTACCTTTGATTGTATATTATATACTTGACAATACAATTATATAAAAAAAGTAAACAAATATATTGATCTCTATAGAAATGAAGATAAATTAAATGAAATACTATAAGTCATATTACACAAGCACAATAGATTTTTTTTTTTCCTTTTCCTTTTCCCTGGGTTATAACTTATACCATCCCTCATCCATCCATCCACCCCTATAGAGGAACCACACATATAATTAGCTTAGCCATAATACGTTAAATTTAAAATTTTTTCCCCTTTCTTTCCTAATTGGTATTAAATTGAGGACGAAACAAAAGGACATAGAGTCACGTGATTTAATGGACCGAGGGAGAGTACCGAATTTGCCGGTCTGGTTGGGTGAAATAACGACGCGTCGGCGACGTTTTAGTGTTTTTTTTTGTTTGGGAATTGTATTATATTGAATAAATATATAAAGTAAGTAAGAAAGAAAGAAAAGTAGTTAATAAATAAAGCAAATCAATAAATTAAGGTCATGAATAGTATAGAGTCATATAAGTTAAAGAGTAAAAAGCAGGAGAAAAAAAATAATAATCATAAGGATACGCTAGAGGATAATATAGTTGGTTGGTTTATAACTGGAAAGCAAAAATCAATAATAAAATAAACTCATAAATTGATTGGAGCATTTAAGAATGGTATAGGGAACATAAGAAATCATTAACAAAAAAAAAGATCATAAAAACATAAAAAACGTAATATTAGTGATGGTGGATCAACAGTGTCTCTTTGTACATTTCAACACATGTCTTTGATGTCTATCAGAACGGTCATTTCTCTTACCGCACACAGGACACTTGAATCTATCAGTGTGTTTGATCATGTGTCTTTTCAAATCATCATCTGTAGAGTAACTCAAATGGCAAATGTCACACGTGTACTCTGGAACACAGTCACTGTGTTTATCGATAATGTGTTTCTTCAATTTATCATTTCTGGTGTAAGTCTTATCGCATTGGTTACATTTGAATTTCTTTTCCCCATCGGCGAACACAGTACGTCTTTTCTTTCTCATTGGACTGACATTGACAACGTCAACAACGTCCAATGAAGAATTAGAACGGAACATTGGTTCACCATTGGTGGAAGATAACAATGTCATTCCTGGACTTGAATTGCACGATTCAGGAGATGATTTGTAATTGAAAGGAAGGAAACTTCTGTCTTCGACACTTCTAAGACTTGGCAAGGAAGATGAACTGAATCCTAAACTAGCATGGGTATGACTGTGTCTATGAGATGGTGCATGAGAACGGTCATCTTCTTCATCATCATCATCATCTTCATCGTCAACCCCATTGTTGGTGCAAGAAGATGTCAAAGATATGAAATCAAAAGCATCAAAGTACTCTGAACCACCTGAACTTGAATCAGACAATGAATAGTCTGATTCACCACCTGATAATTCATCAACATCTATGATAGTGGCATGAGCAGTGGAAGGAGAAGCATTTGTGGTGGTGGTGGTGATAAAGTCATTATCGTCAATGAATTCATCGTGGAATATCATCGATAATGGACTGTCGATATCGGCCATACCAGAAGTTGACACAGGTTGATCTCTGTCAAATATCGGAAACTCAGATTGTTGTTCAATGTGAACATTCGGATGATTCAAGATATACTCAAATCCATCAAGGTCATCATTACCTTCGTCCTTATCATTGTCATCATTATCATCAATGACGAATTCATTATGGCACATATTATTCTCGTAACAGTTAAAGTCCTCTGAGAAAGCTAATAGTTCTTCTAATGTTTCCTCAGGAATTGGATAGCAAGTCTTCGGTTTAACGGTGTGGTAATAAGACGTGCCAGGGGAGGGATCAGAAGTAGTAGAGGCAGCGGCAGCGATGGGGGTGGTGGTGGTGGTAGTAGTAGTAGTAGTAGTAGTAGTAGTAGTAGTTAGTTGGGCTTTGATATCAATTAACATTTAATGAATATCAAAATCAGTTTGGTTATTTCTTAGTTGGTAAGTTGTTTGGTTTTTAAGTTAAAATTAAAGAAAAAAAAGTTTTATAGACAAATCACAAAGGATAATCCAAAATGGATAATTGAGTAAAGGGTAATACAACTTGTATTTATATGATTAATTTGAATTTGAATTTGATTTAAAGGAATACAATACATGGTTTTAATCTTTTGGGGAAGGGTTCATGACTTACTTCAACGTGTGTATCATGTATACATGTATCTACGTAATTTGATAGTAATATCCAGTAAATACGTTACAGGGCAATCATGCACTGACTGTTTTAGAAAAGTATAATCCACATATTATTATTTGATTGATAACTGGGTAATAATAAATGGAGATACCACATCTAACATAAACAAAGCCTTCGGACACATGCGGTTATTGAAGGTAAATAGACAATTAAACAATTAAACAATTAAAAATTGAAATCAAAAACAAAAAATAAAAAAACACCGACGGTAATTTTCCTAAAACACACGGAAATTGGCAAAATGGAAGGAAGTACCGAACGTGGAAGCAGTAATCATAGAAGAATTTACATGACTTCTATTAGATCTCTTAATAAAAAAGTCAATTCAATTTTAAACTCATTAAGATCTAGTGGGTGCCCCGAATGACTCAAAAGAACCATCAAGCAAGCACACACACACACACACACACACACACATACACACGCACGCACGCACGCACCCCCCATATTAATTATATCTATTAATTAAACAAGAGAAAGAACAAAAAACAAGGCTCGGTAGTAGAAAAATTTACCCCGACGGTCGAAACAACCTGTAGACCGACTATCACCGTACCGTACCGTTTATTAAAAGTAACCCATCCCTACCCCATAAAACATCACAATGTCCACACATTTAATTTTGTGACATAATCCAACATACATGAAATCTACACACACATCTTGGGATGTTCATCCGTTTAAAATACATAATCAAAACATCATTTTTTTGGTGTCCCTTTGCTACTAAACTAGTGTCATGATGCATTTATCTTATAAGACTAACCAGCTAACGACAAATGAATAAAAGAATAAAACTAACTATTATCTAAAATTATCTGTCTAATGGTCGTATGACGTTAATTGATCTTCTATTTCTCTTTCTCCTTCCTAAATCTGATAGGTTTGTTCATGTGTATCTACTACTATTCTTTTGTTGTAATAATCTCGGTACTTCAATCATACCGGGATTGACCGAAATTATAAGTAAGTGACTTATCAACAAAAGATATGACAATACAAGACAAGACAAGACAAGACAAGACAAGACAAGACAAGACAACAAGACATTACAAGAAGATATCCGATCATCGCAATTGTGATCTTTTTGTTACATGACATCAACTCCAAACAGTGGCTTGTTTTTATGATATCATTAACGGTAACGTAACTGTAATGGTAACCAACAACGAACACATTGCTACAAAACATTTATATTGTAACCACCTATTGGAACCACCAGACGGTGATAAGTGTGATACCTATTATCACAAAACAGTCAATGTGTCACGTTTAACAAGGTATATTTTGGTTCATTTAATTAATCCACATGTGTTAGAATCCTTTTTGTCACAAGACGTTTGTCAATAAGCTTTCAACGTTCTTTCCCTTGTCGTTGTTATTTCCATGTAATTTAACACAAGACCAAGACAGAAGGGAAAACAAGCCAGTCAATATTAAAGAAACGTTCTTCATTCTTATGGATTTGTGTTAAATTAATTCATTGGATTTGATTACACACGACCATCATATAACAAAGACGACCTTTGTCACAATACACACACGTATAAAACACAAACAAAACAGTTGATGTCATTGTACTTGCATACAAAGAAAAACAGACAAATGAGAACAAAAGAACAAAGAAAATGCTTAGAAAAAGAATAGAATAGGACAAGGGGGATAAGGGGGACAAGGGGACATTAGACACGGGGGGGGGACAGGATGGGGGAGGGAGCGGATTGATTTTCGGGAAATTTTTGGTTATTGGTGCACGCTAAGCTCATGCATGGAAATCATTCGTGTGGTTACTTAATTCTATATCTATATCTATATCTATATGTATTTCAATTTCAATTGAACACCGTCGATACCCGTTCACAAATTTGATTTTTTTAAATTAAGTGCAAGGATTCAATTCAATTAATACAAATGAATTATGCATACACATGTAAGATACAGGCAAAGAACACACATGTCTCACTGAAGTTAGCAATTTATAATTTTTCCTTGAATTCATTTTCTCATGCGCCACTGCCTGACCGCCAAGGATTCAGCCATGAATGGCTGAGTCAATTGAGGTAAAAACGTTTATATACAACAAAAGCAGCCAGCAGAAGCACTTGTCTTTTAATAAAATAAAATAAAACCAAACAATTTTTTAATGAATTAGTTAAATTGGCTAATTGGTTAAAAATTGGCTAAATTGGTCTATTGATATTTATTATTTTTATTTTCTATCTTTATAATAATCCCGAATGTCGTACACTTTGTTCTTCAAACTGGCCGATTTTATTCCTGTAAATTGTCTCTATTTTCTATTATGTGCTTAAAAATTCAACTAAGCATGAAAAAGCTTGCTTAGTTTAATCTTCGTGCCAGATACAATACTATTAGAGAACAGTTTAGACTACGAGAAATTACACAATTTACACTCGTATTTAATTTAACAAAAAAAAAAAAACATAGTAAAAACCAGAAACAATAGCCAGATTATATTGGATGGACCTTTAAAATAAGTAAGAAGAGAAAAACATAGATAGAAATAAAAACAAAGAGTTGGTGGAAATTAGAAAAATTAATTTCTACATTTGAGAAACGTAAAGAAGTTATTAGAAAAACCAAAATAATAAATGGAAAACTAAAGTAAGGAAAGAAAGACAAAATATAAACATAAATAAAACACAGAAATGGGGAAAAAGCAATATTGGATACATACATAACATATAAGAGAGAGAGAGAGAGAGAGAGAGAGAGATTAGGATGAGGATGAGGAGGATGATGGAGGCAGGGGAGCAAGAACATTAAGGTAAATTATCAACACGTACTTTTCTATTAGAACTTCTAGCAACTTTAGGAGTTTTCGAATTAGATCTTCTAGATCCTTGAGAAGTAGATTTGCTGGTGCAAGCTACCACGTGTTTATGAAATCTATCATTTCTATCGTGTCTTTTCCCACAGTACGGACATCTGTACCGTTCACTGTGGATCACTTTGTGTCTGTTTAAATTCTCTCTGGAACTTAACACACGATCACATTGATCACATCTATATCGTCTTTTCACTCCTTCGTGGATCTTTTTAATGTGTTGATTCAGTCTAGACTTTCTAGTGAACGATGCTTCACATTGTGGACACGAATATTCTTTGTTTGCCATGAACCTCCCATTAGACGATGATGAACTTGTAGCTGTAGTCACTGTAGTCATCGTAGACGATGAACTGCTCACTCTGGAAATTGTTGGATCGGAATTATGTTGTTGTTGAATCATATATGTGGTAGCAAAGTGGTGTTTAGATTGGTTAGTCATTGGTATCAATAACTCATCTTCAGATAGGTATGATTCTAGGGAATCTATGGAAGATCTACCATTGGGATCATAATACTGTTGCAGTTGATGTAGTCTGTGTTGTTGGTGGGGTTGTGGTTGGTATTGTCTCCCCGATGAGCTTACCAGAAACTCATTGATCGCATTTTCTAGTTCGTCTTCAGTGGGTTGAGTTTGAACGCAATCGTTACTATGATTTATGACTTGAATTGGTTGTTGTTGCTGCTGTTCCTGTTGTTGATTAGGATGGTAGTTCTTAAACCAAGCGTTTGGGGAACCAGTTTGGTCCAACGGAGACGGTTGAACGAATTGTATGTTATTGTTGTTATTATTCACCGATGTGGCACTTGTAGGTGTGGATGAACAACCATCATCATCATATGATGAAGTGTTTGATGAACCGTTAATGAATACTATGGTCTGGTCAGTGGTGGCTGTGGCCATAGAGGCACTATTATCGTCATGGGTACTACCACTGGTGTAATCGTATTCAACATTGGCAGGCGAACTTGGAACATCGTTCATTCTTACAAAGAATTGTTGTTGCTGGTTGATATCAGGGTAAGAAGAATGGTTATAATGGTATTTCCCGTTATTATCTGCCATTGACATTGGTATAGGCATTGAAGCCGGATAAGTGGCATTTAAGGTACACATGTGTTGATTTTGCGTTTGTGTGAGTGAATGGTTGTTTTCGTTGTTTGTTGGATATGGGTTTAATTTAAATTCATTTGCCGATACCGGTGGGGGTGACATTAATTATAAATGACTTGGGTATGTGGATATGATAATGATTGGTATATATATATATATATATATAAGGGAAAGAGATGGGAGGGGAAAAATAGTTTTAGGGGTTTGCTTTGATTTATGGGGATGGGTAGAAAAGGAATGATATCAGGTACAAAGATCCAAAAAAAAAAAGAGTGAGAACGGTGAGAAAGACAATGACAAAGACAAAGAGAGAGATGTTTGAATGGATTTATATCTTAACCATTCTCGTCTTGTTGGAAGTTGGTAAATCAGAAGTCAATCAATATAATAAGAATATATGATGATACTAGAGACAAAAAAACAAAAAACAAAAAAACAAAAACAAAAAAAAGGTCATACATGTATAAAAACCAAGTCGAGTTTTTTTAAAGCCTTGATTTAAGAGTCATGAGTAAATGGATCACTTTTATAACAACTTTTTTATTTGTTAGGTAAATAAATAAATAAATAAATAAATCAATAAATCAATATAATATAGTATAATATAATATATGTACCTATGTATGTATATGTGAAAGTTTTACCCACTATAGTACTATTGTCGAATTGCATTACATTACATTATATACGAAAAAGAAAATTAGGAACTACGAAGAGAATGAACGAATGTAATAATAATAATAATATTAATAATAATAATTCATTCAAAAATTAACTAATTGACCAAAAGGAATTATTTTTAATTTTATTTTATTTTATTTTAATTTTATTTTGTCTTAACAACGGGCTTGGGGATTTGACTTTGACTTTGACTTTGAGTTTGAATTGGGATTGGGATTGGGATTGAACAGTTTGAAAGAAAAGATGGATAAAAAGAAAGAAAGAAAGGGGACAAAGAAGGTTTACAACCTAAATTGGCAATGGCATGGCAATAGCATCATTACCAATGTGTGTTTATTAAATAGACATGTTTATACAGTTTGTCTCTTTCATTTTCTGTGTACATTTTTTAATTTAAAATTTAAATTTACCAGCGGTTGATTTTTACTCATTTGATTGACTTTGTCTGTATCAGGTATTGTTTTCAACAAAGGATTAGTGGATTTTAAAATGAATTCGGGAAACTAAATCAAGAGATAAAGGAAAACAAGATCATCCATTAAAGAACATGGAAAACGAAAATAATATTAATAATAATAAAGAAAAAAAAAAAATGGAAGAAAAAAACACAATAAAACACAATAAAAAACAATTAAAAATCAGCCGTATTTTGTATTTTTGGTTCGGTTTGGTTTGGTTTGGTTTCACTGATTGCTTTTTTTTTTCGTCCTTCTTGTTTAAAACCGGTTAATCAAACGGTCAATCAATTTAAGTATATATATATTTAATATAATATAAGACGGAGTGAGTGATAAGAGGTAATTCAATCCATTAATAGGTTTATATACGTAAATACGTTATTCGGATGATCATTTCGGAATTAATTTTACTTTTACTTTTGTCCTTTTGTCTTTTTGTAATTTGTATAATACAATATAATCTAATCTAATCTAATCTATACAATTTCTAAATCAATCAATTTATTTGGGTTGTATTTCTACAGGTAGATCCAATATATAGAAAAGAAATCAATACAGTTAGTTGATTTAGAAGTACAAAGTACGCACTTTAAATTGGATGAAAGGACCCTCCCATTTGCAGATCCTTTTTTTTTTCTGTTAGTTAAGTTGCTTTTTGTTTTTTTTTTTCCCTGGTTCTTTAGTTTCTTTTTTTTTCTTTTACCCTGCCCCAATTTTCTTTATCTTAGAAAAGGAACCAATAGGTGGTAATTTACAATTACAATTACAATTACAATTACTTTTAGTTTTAATTTTAATTTTAATTTTAATTTACTTACGTATTTTTGTATTGTTCATTGTTCATTGTTAAAATCTTATTATTATTATGCAGCGTGATGAACTTTGGAACAAGGGTACCGCTTACCGCTCCGTGGGGCACACATAATATATACCACAAGCCACCGGGTCATGGGGTCCTGGGTCCCTTCCCTGGCTTTTTTTTTCGCGTTTTTTTTTTGTCGTTTTTCTTAAATTGCTATTGAGAAAAATGCCCGCAGTTTTATTGGATCAGTCAGTCAGTCAGTCAGTCAGTCAGTCAGGACTGGACTAATAGGTTTTGTTAATAAGGGTCCAATGATATTAAACAAAAAAACACACGATTAGATGATTATCTTTCAAACCCGAATCTACATGGTGTAAATAAAATATTTAATATTTAATATTTAATATTTAATTAATTATTCTACAAACAACAAATAGAAACCACTGTATAGAACGGAATAAGATTTTTCATTATCATTATACATACAATATACATACACACATACATTAAAATCTTGTTTAGGTAATAGTGATCGGATTCCTCTTTTCTATTGTTTAAAGAAAATAAAACACAAAACAAAAGAAAAGACCCATTTTCACAGGGGGCGACGGTACCGTACATTTTTCTTTATTTTTCTTTATTTTTAATCTCTTTTGTTCTTGTTATGTTATGATATAGATCCTTTGGACTTATTCTTGGACGATCAATGAATGATCTTTAATTAAAAACCAACCGTTACGTATTTGATTTATTATGGAAAAAAAGAAAAATAAAACAAACAAACAAACAAACAAACAAACAAACAAACAAACACACAAACAAACTATTACGTCTATGATTCTTTTAAATATATATATATATATATATTTATATAAACTATTACCATTTCAATTTATACATTTATCGTTCTCTTAACTTCCTTGCCCACGTTGGAGATCAAAAGCCAAGAGAATCCAAGAAATTAGAATTTATAGTGCCTTTCCTTTCATCACTTTCATTTGTGTGTTTTTGTTTTTTTCTTTAATACTTCCAAATCCTTCGGTTCTTTCAGTTCTTTCAAGAAGGTGGAGGAGAAAATTAATGGTTATATTGTGGAAATGAGTTAAATTGTATATTTATGCTTAGCTATTTCTATTCAGCGTGATCGTGAGAGCGTGAATGTGAATGTGAATATGAGCCCTTCAATTTGCATCATATATGTACTTTGTTTATTGTCTATGTCTACCAAATACAGATACGTATATGTATCCACTTGTGCACAAATTTTATACTTCTACTTTAAAATACATTTCAATTAACTTGTAATTTCGGGTTAGTTTATTTTATATGCTTGTATGGTTCTGGTTCTTGGGTCTGGCTTTAGGCTTTGGACTTTTGGACTTTTAGAATTGCGATTTTGGCATTATTATTTTTTTTTTTTTTTTTTTTTTTTTTTGGCTTTAGATCCAATCAATACAAGGCCAAGGCCAACTGATAGGTGGATTGATTGAATGAAAATTAACCTTTTCTTCTCCTCATACGATTGATACGTGATTTATCACCGGAATTCAAAAACAGAAATCCAAATGGATTTTACTGTGAAACTGTCATTGATATTACAGTTTTTTTTTTCTTTTTTTACAATTTATCTATTTTATCGATTACAATTACGATATTGACGATATGACGATATCATAATAGATGTATGTTCCCAATAAAAATTTAATTCAATGTGTTATCTTTTCATCGCCGTGTGTGGTGTTACCCACACACAAGCACGTCAAAAAAGTATAATTGTAATTTGGAAGTCTATCGACGCGGAAACAATCGTACGCGACGATAGACGTTTTTTTTTTTTTTTTTTTGGCTCCACTTCGACGCGTCGTCAATTTCATTTCTGGGCCTTATTTTAAATATGTCAACATAAGATAAATTTAGAAACTCACAAGTAATGAATGTGAGCCTGAGCCTTTGACACAACAATCTATTCTTTTGTTACGAAAGGGGGGACGGAGAAGGGAATTTAACTTAACTTAACTTAAAATTAACTTAACTTAACTTAAATGTAAAATTAGAATTTTTTTTAAATTAATTGTATCTAAACAAGACAATAACGAAGCATTTAACTAATGTACATAATTAGGTAGCTAACATATGAAACTAAATATCTATATATATATATATAACAGTTGGAAGCAAATAGAAGATAACAAAAAAAAAAAAATTATTAAAAATTAAAGATTAAAAATTAAAGATTGAAAATAAATAAATGTTAACAAAGACACACACACAGGTGGTGAGGGGGGGGGCAGAGACTCATTACCTTCTAAATAACGTATTGCTTCAATAATTCAATGTCTTCATCGGTGATATACCAATCAGTTCCATCGTTTTTATTATTGATCAAATACTCCTCATACAACTTAATGGCCTTTTGTTCAATGACATCCAAATCTAAAAACCTCTCTTTAGGTTTATCATCATCCATGATCGATGCCCAAATGTCACTGCACGATCCTCCAGTGTCCTCGATTTCTTCATGGTCAGATGGACACCTACACCGACATCCAGTGCCACTCACTGTGTCAATTGGTGGTTTGTCAAATACACTCCAATACTTCTCCTCCTTGGACGTGTACTGATGGGTGTATTTATCACTGGCCCTGTACGGTAATTGGTTCTTCAAAGAGTTCTGAGGACAATGGCCAATGGTGGAATGCTTGTATCCAATGTCCCGAAAATAGTGGATTTCACTGGAGTTTAAAAACATTCCCGCAGCTAATGAATGGACCGGTGCATCCCCCCACCGTTCAGTGAAAAATCCATTGGAAGTTTCCAAATAATTGAAATATGATTCATATTGTGGTGATGTGAATAAATCGGTTCTAGCAATTTCAAAATTAGACCAAAAATGACACAGATTGAATTCACTTTGATCCAATTGGTCCTTACTCGGTCTGGGTATTCCCTTCCTGGTACTGTGGTCCACTAATTGTTTAATAGAATAATCATCCACAGAGTCAATGTTTGATTTGTGTAATAACGCTCTGTTCAATGGGGTTCTCTGTTGTAATTCAAACCAAAAATCATCCATGTCCTTCACACCTGAATATTTATCAGCGTTTTTACCTCTATAAAAATCAAACTTATCGACAAAGAATTGCCAACTGTCAGGTAGTTTGATACCTTCTTGCTTGATAAACGCCTTTGTGTGTCTGAACAAGTTTGGTACCGTATTGATCAATTCCTTAATGACAATGGTGAATCCATATTTCTTCCCATTTTGTTCCATTTCCACAAAGGGGTCATACGTTAAATCACAGTAAAAATCAACGTACGGTTCCACTCTCCAATACCAATCCAAACTTGCCACTAATGGATGCTTGAAGAAATACCCCGAGTAAAACCGGCACATCTTATGGTACGATGGCATGTTACCGTACATTATTCCCCTGTCACCTTGTGATTCCAATGATGCATTGAAGAACACAGGTGATGTGGTCTCCTCTGGGAAATCCCAGTTCTCCTTGGAGATAAACCCAAACGACACAGGCCCACTACTGACTTTACCCACAGCCTTTTTAAATTCAGGGGTGAACTCCTCATTGTTTAAAAACACCCATGGGTAATTGAACCATTGGTTGAAATGTCTCTCCAATGATTTCATAGACGATAACACACCCTTGATCTCAGAGTTTCTAGCCAACACCACAAATGCAGCATTGGCTCTAGGCTTTTGATTTTCTATTTCAGGGTCTCTGCAACCAACTTGAAACACAGAGTCCCTTTGGAAGGTTAATGGTCGTTTAGATATTGGGAATTGTCTTAACGTCTTTGATTTGTATCGGTTTTCGTAATCAATAGAATTGAATTGGGTCAATGACATTACAGGAGTCGTGGTTAATTGGATAACCACCCACACGATCAACGTTATCAACAACACCAGCACCATCCATATTCTCAATGTGAATCTTTTGTAAAACGTTAATTTATGGTTCAGTATCGTCTTGATGTCTCTTAAAATGTGTTTAAAATCATATGGTGCAGCAGTTGTAAACTTCATCGGTACGCCTATCCTATGGTTAGGTCTTGACTTGAAATTCACCGGAAGTCTCATATTATAAATACAATGCAAATCCCCTGGTTATATTATATGTTTATGTGTATTTTCAACAACGGTGTTATATCAGATGATTGTTAGATCTTCTTGATCTTCAATGTTGATTTCGTTTTGTGTTTTTTTAAGTGGACCTGAAACTGGACTATGTCTATGGGGTTTCCTGTTATGATTAATATCCACTTGACTGGTTATAGTGATGAATAAGCACTCCCAGTGTGTAATTTGATAATATTTGGTAATTATAATATGAGATCTGGGGGGGGGGGTTGGTTCCAGTAGACACATATATTATGTGTATGTTTGCGTATGTCAATGATTTAGTTACATATATTTTGATTAACCCTTCTTTTTTTCTCTCACCGACCCTTTAGTAAAACAAAAACAAAATAAATATCAACGACAAGAAAAACGAAAAAAAAAAAATTGAGCGAGTTGAGTACCGGAAACACAGGGGAGACAAGACGATACGAGACAAGAGACAATAGTGAAGAGTGTCTTATATCTTATATTGACAACGATGGGTAATTTGGGTAACAAAAGAAATACCGTTTATAAGAATATCCAGATAAATCCAATAATAATTCAAATCAGTTAGTAATTTCCATATGGTTTACCAGTTTAACGATGTTGTCTCGATATAGTAATAGTCTACCTCATCGGTTGACCAACCAGATCTATAGACTCAAATGTACAACTAAACTTCGAACCAGGATTCCATCATTCCAGAGATCCACAACAACAGTGACAAATACTCAACAAAGTCAACATCAGATGCCATGTCATTGGCCAGTGTCAGAGTATGGACGACTGAACAGACGGCAAAAGCAGTTATTACTGTTATTGTCCCATAAGCAAGACGTTCCAATAGATGATTTGCCCAATGATTTGAAACGATACAAGAGAAATTACACAGGTTTGATTCATAGGGCCAATGGAGACCCATCACAGTTACCTAAACGGAGTAAAAAAACCCATAGTGTGAATGGAACAAACAGTACTTTTGTTCAAAGTGACCACCATTCATCTTTATTATTCGATGATGCTCAATTGGAGAATTGGAGTTCATTGATAACAACAACAACAACAACAACCTCAGATACCAACATCGCTGATTGTTACAAGTTTTGGAGAAAGTTATTGAAAAACAATGTGACCCATATGGATACCCATTTCAAGGAGACATTTGACCGTGAGTTGGATACTTACATCAGTCTATGGCAAAGTGTATTGGGGTTGGAGGACCACATAATCACCAACGAAACCATCCAATCATATAAATCATTCATTGTGTCCGATAAACTCAGTGGTTACAATAGTACCATTCTGGTAAGATCTCAATGGCCAGTGGAGAAGTTCTCCGATGTAGCTATGATGCAAGAATCACCTGTGGAATTTCAAGAACAATTACAAAATGGAACCATTGATCCATTGTCCATTTTGAAAAATGAACCATTGATCAAGTATCTTGTGTTGAGTGACAACGTCGATTCCGATATGGTGGCACAGTTATTACACAAGGTGGTGTCTCTTAAAGAGTACAAGTTGACTAATTTAGAGACTCAATTTTTGGTCAATGATACATTGGACAAGCAAGATGGAGTCGATGCATCATTACAACTATTACAAACCCATTTTCAATCATTAGATGTGACGACTGCCCATTACAACAGTATCTTACAACGGTCAATACAGAACACAGAGACGGATAAGATGCCAACAATCATCAAACAAATGTGTCAACAAAGAGTGCAACCGGACCGTGTCACATTTCTCACGTTGTTGGACACCACCGATGATTTCCACACATTGACTAACATTTGTAAATTAATGTATTCATTGCGAATCACCATCGACACTGAGATCGTTGAGAAATTGATCAAATCGTGTATTTCCTGTGGAGAGGGGAAAATAGCTGTCAATGTGTTTTCCTGTGTGACGATTCAATGTGTGAAATTGCTATTCGCTGGACGTAATGGCATACCAATGAAACGGAAACCACAAACCATCATAGAACAAGTCGAATCATTGATGGATGAATTGACCAAGACATTGCAACGCAATGACAATGATGCGTATTTGAACATATCGCATCAAAGACACATTGACAGAGACATCTACGATGACACCGACAGTGAGATCAACCCCACACAGCATGAATCATGGTTCTTATACGAGGAGGAGAACAATGACAATGATGAGATGGAGTTTGAAATTGAAATGGATCAAAATGGTAATGGTGATCAAGATGATGATCAGGATGTGGCTATTAATAACGGTAATGGTAATGGTAATGTGGCTTCAAATGTTGATGTAAACGGACCACAAAGACCTGAATTATTATTGGAGAAAATTGTGGGGGACGGGTCAATTAAAATCACCACACAGTATTGGCAAGAATACCTTAATTCATTGACGGCATTGTCTAATACGATCCCATTGACTGATAAATTGATATTAGATTATGTGATGAACCAATTGCAATCTCCAACGTGTACCACTCGACCATTCCCACCATTTCTCCGGCATCCATTAGTACCTACCCATGATATGTTAATCCGGTTGATCGTCAACAATAAAACCAATCAACCAACGGTGGATGCATTGTTCAAGATAGCTGAATTGTTCAAATTGGCTAATTGACCAATTGACCAATTGACCAATTGATCAAACCAAAACTGACCACTTCTGTGTGTGTTTTATATTATATAAGGCTTATAAACGGTTATTCACGGATATCAACATCCATCAAAGAATAACGAATAAATAATAAATAAATAGCCTATTTATACCGTTACTGTGCCACAACCATTCGCCACACTCTCTCACTCTGACTTACATATCTAGCCTTACCCCCGTTAACCGGCCACTACAAACAAATGCACCGCCATTGAATGTCCCTCTCTCTGTTTTTCTTTCTCTCTATCAGGTGCGAGGAAAATTATTTTTTTTTTTTGGCTTTTAAGAAAAAGAAAACAGTACACGGGAAGGATAAAAATTTTGAATTTTTAGTGAGTGAGTATGTTTGTGTGGATTTATTTAGTCTTTTTATTTTTTTTGAAAGGAATTTTAAGTAATTATGTGTTAATATAAATAGATAAATATACATAAATAGACATAAATAAAAATATCATATAATATCATATCATATAATATAATATAATACACATTGGTTCCCCTCTATTACCCCCCATCTGTTATTCATATTATCCATTTATCCATTATACCCACCCATACAAATATTAAATATTTATAATTTATCATGCCTGCTAATACAGCACCTGATACATTTTTTGGGAAAGTGATGTTTAGGAGAAATAGTAGTCAAAACACAGTTAACAATAACACTCCCACTTCCACTTCCACCTCAACCCCTGCTAGTGGTGGTAGTAGTGGCACTCAAACACCAGTGAGAAAGGTCAGTTCTACCACATCATTGCATCAATTAAACAGAAGCAACAACACCAGCGTCACCGCAAGCTTATCCAGTGTCCCCAACACTCCAAACATTGAACACACTGATTGTGAATGTGATCAATGTAAGGCATACATTCCACCTACTCCATTACGTAAAGAGGAGACTATCAATGATCCAGATAATGATTATTTTTCATTTAAACCGTATGAAGGGTTCAGAGTGCTGTCTGATGTGTTGCCCAGTTTTGACATGGATAGATACATTGTCAATAGAAATTTAAACAGTGCATCGACTAATTCAGATTTACCATCGTATGGTGATATAGCGTCACCTCCATCTATGACGTCTCTCAATGACCATGAATTACACTACCAACAGCAGCAGCAGCAGCAACAACAACAACAACAACAACAACAACAACAGAATAGACATCCAGTGTTGGATGGGGCTGGAAATGAGACTAGTATTCCTCAACCAAGTAATGCCAACAACGGCAACAATAATGATCCATACAATCCAAATGAACGGGTGTTGAACAATTTAAACCATTTACAAAGAGTCGATGCTCCATTGCAAGTGAGTATAGTACTCACGCGAGATTACCCCGAGATGGGTAAACCCCTGAACAGAGAACATCAGTTACGGGAGTATCATCCAGGTGATGTGATTACTGGATCCATTCTAGTGGAGAGTAAATCCGACAAACCGATTCAATTTAACATGTTTTTAGTCACTTTGGAAGGAACAATGACTGTGCCAACTAAGGGTAACATCATGTCTAGAACGTTCTTGAAGATGATTGACTTTGGTGCTTGTTACCATTACGGTTACGTTCCCACGACTAATGTGAAGACTCCTTACGTTTCACAGGTTGATGACATGGACAATGCAGTGTATGGATTCCCAGATTCAATGATAATATCACCTGGTTCTAAATACAAGAAATTCTTTTACTTTAAACTACCAGAGAGATTGTTGGACAGTTGTTGTGACCATCAGATCATTTCTCATTTCGAACATCTCCCACCAACGTTTGGCTTGGACACTAATAGCTGTGGTGGACTGGCGAAGGACATTCAAGTGAATGAATTGCTAGGTTACGGAAGAGGTATGTTACCTGGTTCACCGATACTGTTGAACGATCAATCGGAGAAGGACCAATCCATTTCTTACTCTGTCAATGTGTCCATCATTGGTAAAAACATTGAAGGATCAGGATCGAATTTACTCTTCCACAAGGCAAATGCAAAGAAAAATGGGAAATCCAAGTACTGCATGTTGCAAGAGAAACAATGTTTCATCAGATTTGTCCCCGGAGAAGACATCTCCGCTCCTCCTCCACTGAATGATTTGTATCAAACCCCGTCCACGGAAAAGCAATTGGCCAAATTAGATAGATTGTCCAGAGACACGATTAAAAAGCTCATCCAGACAAAGGAACTGAAGAAGATTGGTGTCAACGATGAACGGGAATTGATTGAATTGACCACTGACGCTGCTGATTTTGACGATTACATGATGGTTGGTGGACAAGACGTTAAAAAGGCTACCCAGTTACGGTTGAACACTGGCCCCACTCTACAATTACACAACGATGAGACCCAATCGAATGTGGTGGTGAAGGAGGTGTCATTCCCATTGAAACAGAAGAAGAAAACGTTTGCCTTTGCATCAACGTCAAAATTACCTGATGATTTGGGAACTTTAACTATCAACACTGAGATTAAAACAGATGCTAAATTACCGTATTTATTACCATCGGCATTGAAGAAAATCGCAGAGAGATCACCACAGGCTACTGTGCCTGGATCATCCAGTTCCAATGACCTTGTGCCAACGTCATCAGCGACACTTGACATTTACCCCGTGGATTCTATATCCAGTGTGGTGTCATCGACGTCTCATTTGGCCATCGATGATTTGAACGCTGTTCTGGTCAGAGCTCAGCCGTTCCTGGATAAAGTCACTTTGAAATTGTTCTTCAAACCATCATCATCACAGGTGAAACCTCCAGAGATCCAATCAATTAAACCACATCTCCGGTCAGTGACGATTTCTTCGCCGTATGCTATCCCGATCACATTTGACAATGAATGTTTCATCACTGGTGGTGAGTCTTCATCTCATAGGCTAGGTCAAATCAAACAACAATTCTCTGAACATTTAACCAAGATTCGTACCTTGTCCAAGGAAAGTGGCAGAGGAATGGACAGACAATTATTTTTCGATTTGTTGTCCATAACCAACATGACCAAATCAGAGAAGAACTTGCACATTTTCAAACCAAGTATAGTGACGAAGCAACCTAGATGGCGGTCATTCCAATCTGCTGATAATAAACTGGTGTACACCACTGATTTGACGTTTAACCTTGTCGTGGAGAAGAGTCTGACGAAGACCATGACCATTTTACCTAACTTTGACACTTGCTTGTTCACAAGACGGTATTTCTTGAATTTGTCCCTATCGTTGAAGAAGGCTTCAACTAGTGGTGCTTATTTGAGTGTCCCAATTAATGTTGGGCAATACATTCAACCATTTTCTAGTAATGCAACATAGGAACATCCCCCCTTGGGATTCTACTACTTTAATAGATTTATTCATAATTATATATTATATATTTTTAATTGGCTTTTCTTTTTTTTTAAAAAAAAAACTCTTTTCCTTATCTTTTTTCTATTTATTTGCTTTTTATTGTGTTTTAATTAATTGCACTGGTATTGGCTTACATCAAATTTTCTTTACTTTTCAACGAATGTAAATATATGTCAATGTCAATTGTCAATGGTCAATGTAAATAAATATAATTTATAAGAGTAGAGTAGTAAATATATATAGGTGTGAAGTAAAAAACAGTCCATACAACCGGAAACTGGCATAAACTGGCATCACAGACAGATTAATAAATATAGGAATAAGAAAAGAAGAGGGGAGACATAGATATATAAGACAAAAATAGTGGGTAGAGTGATCTAAATACAAGTGGTTGGTGATCGTAATGGTACGCTAATTAAAGCTTTAATTTTTTTTTCTTTTTTTACTTGTTTATCTGTTTTTTCTTCAATTGAATCATTGTTTAATTCTTAAAGTCTCTAGATTGTAAATTCCGGGTCATGGCAGGAAGTGCCACTCTTATACCGTCCAATTCCTTTGACATGTACACTTGACAACCCAATCTTGACGTCTCCGTTAAACCAAACGCTAAATCCAACATATCATTTTCATCATCGTCAGGTTCAGGAATCTCATCGTAGAAATCTGGATCAATGATAACATGACAAGTGGAACACGCACATGACCCACCACATGCACCTTCCATGTCTAAATTGTTAGCCTGGGCAATGTCTAATATCGAATCACCTTCAGCGACTTCGAATGTCTTTTGATCTCCCTCCTTGGTTATAAATGTAATATGTAATTCTTCACCTGGGTTTGGTTTCTTAAGATGGCCATGGTTGGCAACAGTGGTGTTGTGGAATGATCTGATGGTGGTGGTTGGTATTATTATTGGTGATAGGAATTGTTTCAATGGAATGTTATTATGTATTTGACTGTGATGAGTATTAGCATTGAATCTGAATGTGAATCTGGATCTGACCAATCCTTTAGGTATTTGTCTTAACATTATAGGAGTATGATATTTTATAAATGGCAAAATGTGATATGCTTTAGCAAAACGATTATGATAGATATAGAAACTATGGTATTAATTTAGTGTTGAACAAGTCCCAATGTGTGTTATACCACCGAATGACATAAATTAAAATAAATAAATAAAAATTTAAAATAAAATGGATATAATTATCGTAATAGGTTTATTCCTTTGTCATTGTCCTTCCCCTTTCTCTTTCTTCATCTTTCTTTTTCTTCTTCTTCTTCATATTCTTCTGTCTGAGTGATCCTTTTTTTTTCTCGCTTAAATCCCACCCACCCATCCATCACACACCAGAAAAAAAAGAAAAGAAAAATTTTTTTTTTTCCAATCAGTCCGAACACATCCGTGCACCAAGTATCGGATCCGCTTACCGTTTCCCGTTTGTGTAGATTAGAGATAGGTCTCGTAATGTCCGGCTCTTTTTTTTTTAAGTGGGTGTTTGTGGTAATCAATTGATAATTGTTAGTGGTCTATTTTTCCAATTTCCAAATTCTTTTATATGTTTCTTTTTTTCTTATTTGTATATTCGAGGAAACAATATGTTATGTATATGGTATTAAACGGTCTATGTCTATCTACAACTAGTCGGTTCACTGCAATTATACTTTACTCTTTTTAAATGGTTGATGAGAAATCTACAAATGAATACTGTGGTGACGCTGCTGATGGAACCACACCTGTCAATACTACCATAAATACCCAGAACCAGAACAAGCACTTATACCAAAATGAAATTGAAGATGAGAAATTCGATCCACATGACAATGATTCAGTGGATGATACATCGTCGTTGGATTCGCAGAGGTTAGACAATCCTATCACTAATCATGTCGATGATTACCGGCAACCATCTAACGATTCATCATACTACAATGATCCAGATTACCAATCAGATGATAATTCGAGTTCATTGAACAGAGTGAGGACAATGGCATCGTCGAATTTGTCTAAGATCAACACTATAAGAAACACCATTTCAAGAGGTGTGCAATCATTGTACGATCAAGTGAAAGACGATAATTTACAAACGGAACGGTTGGAACTTCAAAAGAAACAAACTAGGTTGGGACGAGAATTGTCCAATATGGGATTAGAAGAAGCCATTAGAGTCGCTACGTATAAATCTGCTATGACTCGAGATGAACGGGAAAAGAAAACTGAACAACAACACGACGAGGACGCTCTTGAGCAATTGTCATTGGACAGAGCCAATTATCCACCAGTGGATACAGGTTACGCATGGATGATCACATTAGCTGGGTTCTTGGAATTGTTTGCCACTTGGGGTGCTAATGCGTGCTATGGTGTGTATTTGAGTTATTGGATGAACAACCATACATTTGAAGGTGCAGAGGCAATGGATTATGCGTTCATCGGTGGTATGGTGCTTTGCTTTGCACAGGCATTGGCACCTTTGGCACAGATGATCTCGGGGATTTTTGGCTTGAAGATAGCTATGACTTTGGGTATGTTGATTCAATTGCTCGGTAATGTGCTTTGTTCATATGCCACATCGTTATGGCAGTTGTATTGCACTCAGGGGGTGTTAGTCGGTGTGGGGTTTGCCATTATCTTTAATCCAATGATGACTTGTGTGCCGGAATGGTTTGACAAGAAAAGAGGTGTCTCAACGGGGATCATTGTGTCAGCATCGGGGATAGGTGGTGTCGTGTTTGCGTTATCGTCTCAGAAATTAATCGATGACACTGGATCGTACAAATGGTCCATTCGTATGGTGGCTATCATCTCTGTTTTGATGAACGCTGTGGTGACTGTGATCACTAAACCAAGAATCCCAAGAAACAGATTGATGAATTGGAAGGACATCAAGGCTAGATTGTCGGTGTTGTTTGATTTCTCTGTGATGAAACTGTGGACTGTGCATGCCATTTCTCTGTGGTTCAGTTTAGTCATTTGTTGTTATCTAGTGGCATTGTTCTCGTTGTCTGCGTTTTGTACGTTCATTGGTCTTTCTCAAAGAACTGGTTCTCACATCACTGCCATCTTCAATGGGTGTCAAGCTGTGGGGAGAATGGCCATTGGATTGTCTGCTGATAAATTCGGTAGAATCAACGTCAGTGTGATATTGACGGTGGTTGTGATCATCCTAGTGTTTGCCATGTGGATCAACACCACAACTTATGCTGTTGTTGTAGCATATGCGGTGTTGTCAGGTTTGACATTCGGCGTGGCATCCACGTTACATCAGGTTATCTTAGCTGATGCCGTGCCATTGGAATTGTTCCCAGCAGCATGGAGTTACGAACAAGTCGTTGTGGGAGTGTTTAGTTTGTTCTGTGAAGTGATTGCACTAAAGCTACGGTCCCCGCATGCTAGTAAACCATTCATACGAGCACAGATTTTCTCAGGGTGTCTAGCAGTGGGTGGGTTACTGTTCATCATTTTACTCAGAGAGAACAAGGTTAAAAAAATGGTGGAACAAAGATTGGAATTGGCCGAGGATGGTCTTGCCAAATTAGTGAACTGTCAAACTGAATCCGAGGATATCGATTATGACAGTGGAACCAACAATCATGATGTTGATATTGCCACGTCCGAGACACATAACAAGGAATTGTTCATTCAACGAAGACAAAAATACACTCATTTACTGTCCCCTGGAATAATGGGATACTTGGCAAGACTTACATATCCTATCAAGGTGTAATATAATATATATATACATTAATCTATTCATTTATTTATTTATTTATTTATTTATTCGTTCATTCATTTATACATCTATTTGTAAGAAGTAATAATTAATAATCCATTGTGTCAGAGAAGAACGCCAAGTTCAAATGGCTCAAGTTTAGCGTGTACTAATTGAAACCAAGCCCGAGCCCGTATTGGAAAGTACCGACGATAAACAAGAGAAAAAAGGGAAAAAAATCCGTGCTTATGCGGTTGCGTTGCGGCTATTCAGTTTATCAGCGGCATTTTGCTCAAAGTGGCTGACTCACAGAGGATTTTTTTTTTTCAAACCTTGGTTAGATCCGTTTTTAATTAAAAAAAACAAAACTACAAGTATGATATAACAAAAAGAGTATTGGTTCTTAATTAATGGAATAGAGTTACAAAGGACTGATATCTCCCTCCCCTAAAAACTGCTTGTACACAAAACATTATGACGCCCGATTCAGATATTTCATCGTTAATGACTGATGACAAATCATTCACCACCATCGATGACACTGATGCATATGCCGCCCATGATTTAAACACGGTTACCCATAGAGCAAGTATTGACTCATACCATGAAATAAACAGACTCCCCACGATTAAGTCTATGGCAAGTGCCACAACGACTGCTAGTAGAACATTGTCGAAGTCAATTGCAAGGTTCTACAGTAACATCAAAGACGACAATCAACATACAAGGTTAGACGAAGAAGAGTTGATGAAAACCAAATTAGGAAGACAAATGACCAATTTAGGATTAGAAGAGGCAATTAGAATCGCTACTAACAAATCGAAAAGGGACAAGGAAGACAATCGATTACACGAAGACGATGAAGATGATTATGATAAAAGAGCCGATAATGAAGGAGACAATAACGATAGTGACAACGAAGAAACAAAGTATCCTCCTGTTGATAAAGGATACGCTTGGTTGATAGCATTATCAGCATTTATGGGATTATTCTCTACTTATGGTTCCAGTAGTGGGTTTGGTGTGTATTTGAGTTATTGGATCAACCATGAGACGTTTGATGGGTCCACACCTGTTGACTTTGCATACATTGGTGGCTTGCTAATTGGATTCGGTGCACTTTTCTCAGCATTGGTTCAAGTGTTGATGTGTGTCATTGGAATGAAACCTACACTTTTAATAGGTATAGTCGTTCATTTCTTGGGGTACTTTCTTTGTTCGTTTGCCACCCAGTTATGGCAAGTTTACTGCACCCAGGGATTGTTAGTTGGTTTAGGATTTGCATTCATATACAACATTCCAGCGGTGTTGATTCCAGAATGGTTTGACAAAAAGAGAGGATTCGCCAGTGGGTTAGTCGCCAGTGCATCGGGAGTCGGTGGTGTGGTGTTTTCATTGGCCTCACAGAGTCTTATAGATACCACAGGTTCATACAAATGGTCTCTTAGAATGATTGCATTTGTGTGTCTTGCCGCCAACATTGCCATCATCATATTGAGTAAACACAGAAAACCAACGGTCCATTTGACTACTTGGACTGCCATCAAGGGAAGATTGAAGTTGTTGTTTAATTACAGAGTGTGTAAATTGTTGAGGTTACATCTATTGGCACTTTGGATCACATTCATGTCATGTTGTTACAACGTGTCCATCTTTTCATTAGCTGCTTATTGTACATTTGTGGGATTGTCACAAAAGCAAGGTTCTAATGTCACTGCCATTTTCGCTGGAAGTCAAGTTGTCGGTAGATTGACTATTGGATTCACCGCTGATAAACTAGGCAGAGTCAATGTTGCAATCTTCTTCACTGCAACTACTGTTGTTTTGATATTCGCCATGTGGATCAACTCACAGACATATGGGTTATTAGTAGCATATGCTATATTACTTGCATTTTGCTTACCAGTGTGTTCTACCATTTTTGTTGCCCTTTTGGCAGATTCATTACCTGTGGAGTTGTTCAGTTCGGGTTGGTGCTTCACTCAAGGGTTCAATGGGATTGTGATGATATTTAGTGAAGTCATCGCTTTAAAGTTAAGACAACCTAATGCATCGAATCCAATGCTCCACTCTCAAATCTATTCAGGTTGTTTAGCCACAGCGGCATGCTGTGTGATCATCCCCATACGAGAATGGAAAATTAGAACAAAATATGAAATTTGGTTAACTGAAACAGAACAACAACTAGAAAAGAATGCTGTTGATAAAGAAGACACACAGATAAGCAACAGGGAGTTTTTAGAGGCTCGAAGAGAAGCGTATAAACACGTTTTACGCCCTACTATTGGTGGATACTTCTTCAGATTAGTGTACCCTATTAAAGTGTAACTCTTGATGTACCAACTTATTTAAATTTATAGACATTTCTTCATACATAGATTTTTTATAAAAACAATAATAGTAATAGCTATTCAAAGATTTTGTAAAAAATTAAAATTAACAATAAATGTAAAAATAATAATAAAAGAGACTAATAACAAAAGAGTTCTAAATGATAATGAGAACAAAGGAATTCTAACCAGTAGGTTCTTTTGTTTACACATTCTGCTTTAGTGTCTTTCTATTCATCTAATGGTAAACCCAAAGCTTCTCTTTGAGATTTAGACTTTGGATCAAAGTAAGGAGTCTCGGATAATGTAGTGACTCTAGTACCATGTCTTGCGATCTTACCCTCGTGATCCCAAATGATTCTGTGTTGAGAGACTCTGTTATCCCAGATAACATCGACACCTTCGCCTTCCTCAGTTGGACCCCACTTAATTCTAGTTTGAATGTCAGCGTTCTTTTCGTAGACGTCAAACAAGTAATTCAAGATGATGTCTGATTCAACTGGGGACACGCCTAAGATCTTAGTTGTGTGAGATCTGTTAACGAAAAGGTATTTCCAACCTGTAACTGGATGAGTTCTAATCAATGGATGAACTCTTTCGATCTTCTTTGGACCGGCGAATGGATCATTTCTGTCTAAGTAACCGTGAGCAGAGATATGCACAGCTTTCTTACCATCTAAGAATTTCTTGAATTCCTCAGATAGCTTATCGTAAGCTGCATAACCTGACGCAAACGCAGTGTCACCACCAACATCTGGAATGGTGTCTAAGTACAATTGGGTGTAACCAGCGGTTCTCTTTTCATGATCTAAATCGACATGCCAAGTACCAGCGCCACCTTTAACACCAAAGTTACCGTAACTTTCATTCTTGAAAGTCAAGTTTAGAACGCCCTTCTTACGGTAAAAATCGTTCCAGATAACGGTGATACCAGGGTAACCAGGCACTTGATAAGTTTGTGGATGCTTTTCGACTCTACCCCAGTATTCACCCAATTCTAATTGCTTTTGTGGAGTCAACTTTTGCTTTTTGAAAACAACAACGACTCTTTCAGCGATCAACAAGGCCAATTCATCTTTTTGTTTGTCGTTCAAGTCACTCAATTGTAAACCAACAATTTCGGTACCAATATGTTTAGTCAAGTGGATGACTTCCTTGGCTGCACCAAACAAGGCCTTCTTCTCTGGGTCAGCGTACTTTCCTCTATCATCATATTCGTAATCGTCATCTCTGATAGCAAGAGCTTCATCCAAGTACACTGGGATGTTTTCCTTTGGTGGTCTCTCTGGGTAGCCCTTTGAGATATCAACACCTGCTTCTAGGAATCTCTTACGAGCAGGTTCAGGTAAGATTTCTAAACCTTCAGGGTCAGGTCCAAAGACAGATTTGTTCTTTGGATTGGTTCCAACCAAGTAATCCTTTGAGGATCTAATTAAACGTTCGACTTCTTGATCAAGAGTGGCAGGGTCTGAATGGCCTTGCAACTTTAAGGTATCTGTCTTAAGAGCAGTTGTTGTCATGCTTATTTATTTATGTATTCGAAATAAATTAAAGATTTGGCTGACTTATACTTTCGTTTCATTTAGTCAATTTTCAATGGTAACCTTTCGAATTTCCAAAATACAAGATATCCTTGGATTTTTATACATTATAAAAATTATGACACAAAAAGATCGGATCATGAAAGAAACTATGGCATCTGATTATGATTACTAATAACATAAACATAAACATGGGGGAACTCAATGGATTTCTAGTGTTAAATGGACAACTGTAAATATCTAATTTACATATAGCACTGAAACTGTGTGTATATCTTATCTTAGTGTGGCACCGCATACTTTGTGGCACACTTTCAGATTCGGATCTTGAACCATCCCGTATTTACGTCTTATGTTTCTCTCAGGAACGGAACACTACATATAATGCTATAATGTAAATAATCTCCGAATATTGAGCATTTATACTCTTCCGCTGTGGTTCCTTTGTTAGAAACGGATAACTACCATTAAATACAAGACAAAAGGGGAATTGTTGTACTCGGTAAGGAAAAACAGTGCACAGCCTGACTTGTCTTGTATCTAAATTTTGTTTTTGTATTTGTTTTGTATTCTTTTAACGTGTGTTTAAATTTAAACTGGTTTAAACACCGTATCACCCGTATCAGAACGATCACCACCATAATGTCGCCGTTTACAGATGATAAATGGTTAAATAGTATTCATCGTGATATAGCTGAATTGGATGTTTCACTGTTGGGACTCCCATCGGTAGATTCTTCCACAAAAGTTGTTCTTAAAAGTTCAACTAACTATAATTTTTATCAACATGGCGTTTCTATTTGTGTTCTAACAAACGGATCAAATCCATCTGAGATAGAGAGTGTAGACTTTTATTTACACAATAAAAGTTATAAACCTGCAAGGGAATTGCCTTTTGGAATACAATCTACAAGTACGGGGAAATGGCTTCTTGAAATGTTTGGTGAACCATTGGAAAAAGGTGGTGGCGGGCATTCTGGGATTCCAATTTGGTTACGGTGGGAATATTTCCAAGTTGAATTAAATGATTCAAACTGGGATACCGGCAAGGATAGTCTGATAAAATCAATAACTATATTTAAAGATTAGGTAATATGGGATAATTTGTATATAGTTTTATTATTATTATTATTATTATTATAGATATGTACATAGTATTAGTATTAGTGTGTTTGTTGTTGTTTTTCGGTCTGTTTTTTACCACCTTCAAAACTTTCTCTGATACGTGTGTAATGCTTTAGTTCTTCCACTGAAACAGAAGGTATTATATCTGCTGCTGATTTCTCAAAATCAGCACCGGTGACAAACACGTTAAGGTCATCAGGAGTAGCGATATTGTCAAACCAATATCTAGTATTGATCATCTCATTAGGTTGTTTCCCCTCATTAATTTTGTTGATTCTGGCATCAATCTCAGTAGCAGTTCTAGTCATGGCATTTAGCATTGCATCGGAGCACAACGCGTAGAAATCAGCACCAGTGAAAGTGAAGGAACATGCTTCAGCAATCTTGGCAATGTCGACATCAGGACCAAGCTGGAACTTTCTAGTCAACGCATGGATGATCTTTGCTTGCTTTTCATGTGTGTCCGAAATACCCAAGTATAACATCTTGTCGAATCTTCCAGGTCTCAACAATGCTTCATCCAATAAATCAGGTCTGTTTGTAGCACCAACGACAAACACTCCGTCACTTCCATTTTCACCCTCACTCATACCATCTAATTCAGCCAACAATTGGGACACAATTCTATCCATGACACCACCGGAGTCACCCTGGTTACCTCTCTTTGGAGCAACAGAATCCAATTCATCAAAGAAAATGACACATGGTTTAGCATCTCTAGCCTTTTGGAACACTCTACGGACATTAGCCTCTGACTCACCGATGTACATGTTCAACAACTCAGGACCCTTGACAGAAAAGAAATTCAATGCAAAATTTGTGGCAATGGCCTTCGCCAATAATGTCTTACCTGTACCAGGAGGTCCATAGAACAATATACCACTTCTCTTCTTCATACCACCTTTGAATAATTCCGGACGCTTCATTGGTAAATCAATAGTATCCAAGATCTCATCCTTAACGACATCCAATCCACCGACATCTTCCCATTTCACATTTGGAATTCTAGGAGCTCCAATGGAATCACTAAACTTACTTCTTGCCTCGTTGATAGATCTTTCAAAGTCTTCTGGGGAATATTTAACAACACCACCGTTTAAGGCAACCAACTCATTAAATGTTAAATTGTAATCAATTGCAAGGTCTTCCAATCTATCAATGGCAAAATTCCTTGTATGGTTAACAATGGATACCAAATCATTTGCAGTTAAACCAGCACTTTGTAATGACAACGTGTTCAAGGAGATATCTTGCCGGGCAATAAATTTATATTTTTCTTTAGATGGTTGCGGTCCATCATTAGTGAAGTCAATCAATTGCTCAAAGATCAGTTTTCTTTCAAACTCGGATGGAACAGATAAAGCTAATTCAAACTTCAACTTCGATCTAATAGTCTCTGACACAGCATCTGGATCATTAGATGATGCGATAAACACAACACCTTTATCTGTATACTCGTTGATCAATTCAGCTAATTTCAATGACAAAGTATCCTTTTCCTGCTTTTGCGGATCAATCTTCTTAGCTAGGGATTCAATGTGTTTTATGTAGAGGATCAATCTGGAACATTGTTGCACAGCACTGTCAACTTTACCTCTAATAGTTCCTATAGTTTTTGAGACAGATGATTGATTCAAAAGTTCGTATCCATCCAATTCTAACAAATTTGCACAGAACTCCGAAGCTATACTTTCCACAAGAGTAGACTTACCAATACTTCTCGACATACTAGTCAAAAGAATAGTAGTTGGTAACTTCAATCTTCCATTGACCCTGAAGGAAGTTCTGATTAATTTTCTTAGCTTTTTAGCATACGAAAATGACACATCACCGGAAGGTGTGGTAATGTTTGGAAAATCGAAAACCTTTGGTAGTCCTAAATAATTCTGAACTTGAATTAAAGAAACATCCCCAGATGTAAAAGGAAGTGTATCAGACACTGCACCTGACTGAACCAATCTCGTCTTTTTAGAATCTATAATGTATTGCACATTAGCCTGTATCTCCAATGTGTCGTTATTATCCAATTCTATAGAACCGCCTGTGATTTTGAACCACGCAATTTCATCTGGTTGTCCCTGTTGGATTATCGATGGTAACTTTGCATTACCAGAGGACTCATATGTAGTAAACAATGATCTTGCCAAGTAGGTATCTATTGGTATAGGGATGAATTGTCCTAGAAATACAACCTTTCGTTTATTTTCAAAATACGATTTCAAGTTCGATAGGAATAATTGTTGAAGGGTACGATCCAATGTCACAGGAGATGCTACCCTTGCAATGAAGATTTCCTTAGCCACAGGGATTAGATCATGTAATTTGTTACCGACATACGATAGATTTTGTTCAGGGGAGAGTCTAGATAAAGTCACCGAGGAAGGGCTATTCAAAGAGTTGATCAACAGAGGCGACAAGTACACATTTCCAGATTGAAATGTAGTTGGATCAATAAACGGGAAAATTCTAAGGAACAAACTGTGTGTTTTCGAACCAACACTGTATTGACAATTAATGATATCACTTGCTAAACACCCCAGCCTTTGAATGTCTAACGATGTCAAGCAAGCGAATACTTCATCGTCATCGAGTTTGAAGTTTGAATGTAAATTATTCAGATGAGTGTAAGAAGGCAATGCATTTCTCGGTAGTGGTTGTGTGGAGAATTCTAAATTTTGTGTCTTTGTGGTTAAATTAACAGTTTCCAGGAAGGAACCAAGAGGATCAAAATCTAGTTCAACATCATCCTCCAATCGATGGATACTTTTATCATTTGAGCTAGTCACATCATCAAGCTTTGTGATTACAAAGTCTGTTTTGTCATTAATGTACCCTTGATCAAATGGTTCGCTGTGTAACACTCTCCCATGAAGACTATTGGAGTAATCGTCTTTCCGTAAAATGATGAAGTCTCCATTGGACTCTCTTTCCTCAGCTAAGATGGAGAGTAGTTTGTACTTTGGATATTGTTTAAGTAATTGATACACTTCCGAAGGACATCCAAATATCACTTTATTTAACTTTGGCAATGTTGAAATAGGTGTGATGGTTGCTTGATCCACTGTGAAGTTAGCTCCGTATGATTGTAACAGAAACAAAGAATTGAGTTCAATGAATTCATCAGGAAGTGAATGGTCCACAGTGATGGGGTACACTCTTTCCCCCGTGTACACATTGGACCCTTTCAATTGTACAGATATGTATTTATTCAACACATTGGTAGTTGTATCGTTGATGTATAACTTTTCAAAGATGAATTTAGACAAGGACACAAATTCAAGTGAAGAAGTTGCATTCAATGAAAGCTTCACAGAGACATCCAAGGGAGTGTGAGTTACTCCTTGTTCAATATCATGCCCGTCGTTTATTACTCCAGGCATGTCCACTTTATCTATCCTATGTTGGTTTATTGTGTGAATGTAGTTGTTCAACAGTTGTTTTGTTTCTTTCCAGTCGTTTGGCTAATCTAACCTGTTCTGTTATCTTGACTATCTTTGGAGATCCACTGGACCAAACTACTTTATCGAGACATCGTGCGGCTTTTTCTCTTTCCAAAATCGACGCAATCGACGCAATCGACTCAATTAATAGAACTATACAGATTAATTATTATACAATTTATAAACAAAAATATACACAAAGTATCCCTAAGAAAAAATACAAGTTAAAACAACCGTGTTTGGATTTAACTTGAATCATTATTAAAATTCTCCTTGACAACAGCGGCAGCGGCAACAGCGGCAACGGCAGCTAATTCATTAGCAGCGAGTTCATCCTTTGTCGATTTCCCAGTGGTTTCCACATCATCATCGACAACAACGTCTTGCGGGTCAGCTTTCACATGATGTACATCACTACTCTCAGCACTAACCATACTTTCATCATCGTGGCTTGAACCTCCAATGTCCAATTCACCCTCATCGTGAGCGTAGAATGCAGGATCGAATGACGAATCGTCTTGACTGATTTTAGGCAGATGTCTAGCCGATGATCCATTAATGGCATTGTTGTCTGTGTCTGATTTTGGTTTAAGTTGTGTTTTCTTCTCCTTAGACACCTTCACGGCCCATTTGTCTCTCACGGCAAAGTCGAATAACGTCAATGAACCTAATGCTTCCTGTGCACATATTCTTTGTTCTCTCACCCACATATCCTTTCTAGCCTCTGTGGACAACGTTGCCCAGTTATCGTAAGCAGTCCGTAATTTCTCCTTGTAAGAATCCATGTTTAAACTAGAGGATAGAATGGGTAGCTTGATTTGAACGTCCTCGTTTGACTCTAACCATTGTTGAAGTATCTCAAATGTTTGATACGTTGGAGGGTCATGGGGCCAAGCCGATGGTGGAAGGAAGAACAACACCATTCTAGGAAATGACGGATGAGGAGGCAAAGATGGGCAGTTTAATTTCTTATAAAACTCCGCTTGGAAATTGTCTCTGATTCTGTACACTTTACTAGCCAGTCTACGTCGTTTCCGGTTCTTCTCCATGACATAGTCCCGTCTATTGTACTCTTTAGCCTTTTCCTGTCGTCTAATCTTCACTAGGTTAGGATCACCTCGTCTGTTCACCATAGACCGTATTTTTTCAATTTCTTCCACTGGGTGTAATGGGGTACCCTTTCTACTGTCTAAATGACGACCTAATGATCCAGGGTATGCAAACGTTTTCCCACAGAATTTACACATCTTCTTAGGATCAGTTCCTGGAGGAACATCCAAAATTTGTACTTTACCAATTGGCGGAGTTGGTTTCGATGGCACTTGTTGCTGTTGTTGTTGTTCCTGTGATTGTTGTGGTTGAACTTGAACTTGTATCTGTGGTCTCAATGGTTGTTGTTGTTGTTGTTGTTGTTGTTGTTGAACCTGTGGCTTTGCAGGAACAACTAATGGAACAGTAGATGGAGATGTGGTCTTTGCAGATGTGGTAGGTGTTGCATCATGAGTGGTTTGTTTGACCTTCAACTGCCTATGATGTTTCTCCTTATGTTGTTGTTGTTGTTGTTGATGGTATGCAGCAACAGCAGCTGCTGCTGCTGATAGATGTTCTTCATCCTTAGTCTGTTGTTGATTGGCAATGGGAATTTTCCCCCTATGAGGTTCATTAGCGATGGATGGATCAATTTGGAAATCATCATCGTTATTGAACGATCCCAACACTGCACCAAATGCATTATTAACGACAGATTGTACATCCTCAGCAGTGTAGTTAAAGTATTGACTGACTTGATTGTTAATCGCTTGATGGTCTTCTCTAGCGTCATCGTCTACAGTGACACCACTGACATCATCGGTCACAGGTACAGGTACAGACCCAGACCCAGACCCAGACCCAGACCCAGACCCAGAAACAGGAACTGCTTCGGACACTGTAGTTTCAGACTCTGACACTTCAGGCACTGTAACAGTCACTGATCCAGATCTAGTATCTCCATTGGAATCATCACCTGTTTGTATATCAACGGGTTGTGGATTCTGCATTTTGTAAAAGTAGGTAGGTTAGGTAGATAAAAACGGTAAATGGGTTCCCTGTTTATATATATATATGCTTACAAAAATAAGTACATGACACTTGTGCTGAATAGAATTTGTTTTTCTTCCTTTGTAAACAAACAAACAAACAAACAAACAAACAGAGAGCGAGAGAGAGAGAGGTGCCACACAAAGAGACTCACAAAAAAAGTTTTTTTTAAAAAACTTCGTCCCGTCGATCGACCTCGATACAAAAATCCGATTATTCGACGATACGACGATACGACGATATCTCTCAATTTATTTATGAACACATTCAAATTTTGATCATACAATTTAAACAATTTAAACAAACAATTTAAACAATATCAACTTAGTCAATGGTACATTTTGATGGATGAAGATCGATCGATCGATCGATCGATCGTTTTCAATAAAAAAAAAAAACAAAACAAAACAAAACAAATCAAATCAACTCAAAAAGAAAAGAAACCATTAAAATTAACGAATTTTTGTTTTGTTTTTGTTTTTGTTCGACAACTCTTTTGTTGAACCCTTTCTTTACACTCCTTGTGTAGTAGTAGTAGTAGTAGTAGTAGTAGTAGTAGTAGTACTTATTTATTTACTCGTACTTCATTTAATTAATTCATTTGATTTCATTTTATTTAATTTAATTTAACCTGCACAGAGAGTGAATACACAGCGAGTACAGCGAGTACAGCGAGAAAAGAGAAATTTTAGAAAAAAGTCCACTCATAAAATAAAAACACAAATTCACCAATTTATTTTAAAATAGGGTACAATTAAGTGTATATATCTTTTTTTTTTGTTTTTTTTTGTTTTGGACACATATTTTTCAAATTTAATACTGAATTTACAAAGGATAACAGATCAAATAGACTAATAAGTCCATACCCTATCATTGTATTATCAACATGCAACAGGTAGATTCAAGTTCCACACTTGACCCCTTAATCAAGGCTGTCTACCTAATGTACAGAACAGAACCTCAATACATGTCAAGGTCCATCTCTGAACTAGTCGGTAGTACCCCTGAACTGTCGAGAACTTACTCTGGTGCATCTGAATTATCGACTGCATCTGGTCAAACGAAGAAATATGGATTCCATAGAACTACAAGTAATGTCATTAAATACGATACATCGTTTCAAGAACTGGAGTTTAAGATGGATGAATTCAGTAGAGGTTATGACATTGGAATATCTCACATGGCTATGGATTCAGAGTCTTTACAAACGTTTAAACTGAGTTTAGTGGCATTCCACACCCAATGGAGTAAAACGAAAGAACAAGATTTTAACAAGATTTTACAAACGTTTAGATTTGCCGCTGCAAAGACAATCAGTTCCACAGATCCGACTAATGCATCGTTACATTTGATCTTTTACGTTCATTTCATTGATTTACTGTTGTCATTGAGACAATTGACCCCCGCACAGAAGGAACTACTCAACAGAGAACGGTCCAATACATGTGATAAGAAAATCACTCCTAGAATCAACATTACAAATTTACCCAAATTCAGATACATTTCCTCAGTGTACAACACAGACATGCAAATGCTGGGCAATAGAGTGTTGGCACTTCAGGGTCAATGCAGAGATGTGGATATTTTAAAAGAATTGGAGGGTAAACAGGGGCAATTCCATTACCATCAACAAGATTTTGAAACCACTGCTGAGTATCTGGAATGGAAAAAGGGTAGAGAGATGTTTTACCGTAGAGCCATTGACAGATTCGAGAAGAGTGAATCCGCCACTAAAAACTCATCTGCTCATACCAGACCAGTGGCTCCAACGAACCCATATGAGACGTTGCAATTGGTTTTGAAACAAATGCTCCATTCTGAACCAGGTGTAGACTCTGTCGCCACTGCTATCTTGAAAGATTGTTGTCTGGTGTGGCAATTGGATGGATATGAGACATTTAGAATTGTGTTTCAAGTGTTTTCTGAATTGTCTGACAGTCAAAATAACATCACTGTGGCTTTGAATGGTAGAGAAATCGGACAAAAATTGATGGAGTTTTGCTGTCTTCCATATGAACCATCCGCTTGGCCTATCCCATTGAAGAAACAAGCAGTGCTGTTTGAAAACATTAACAAACCATTGATGGATAAGGCATCAGTGGATATGAAGAAGTTTTTCGAAATTGAGGGACTCGGAGACATGTTGATCTCGTTGATCAAAATCAAAATGAACAGCCCCTTTGGTGTGTCACCGGCTACGAAGAAGTCATTTGAGACTAAACTGCTGAAAGTTGGGAATGCCAGATTAGATGAACGACTCAAACCAGTGCCTAGATCAAGAACAGTGACATTGGAACATCTTTTCGGATTTGTCGAATCTGTGATGGTGGATATCTTGTTTCTGAACAATCAAATTCTCACGGAATTTGAATCAAAACATTGCAAGGATTGGAACATCACAGAACCGTTGAGATTATACATGTCGAAACACGCCATTGGTACATCTCGTAGAATCATTGATTACATGACTAAAAAATTAACGTTTGATCCAACGACTAAGAAATACATCAGAGAATTACGGATTAAACCAAAGGAGGACACTATGGCCAATTTGTTAGATGACATATCATCGTTCAGAAAACAATGTAATTACTCTCCTATTGTGTTCAAACCAGAGATTGTGGATTTCTTTTTCCCAGATTATTACTCCAAAGTGGTTGACATTTGCGATAAATTACAACAGTACTGTGAGAATGCTCTAGAGAAGGACGATTTCAAAGCATTAGATGGTGTTGGTTACTCCAGCAGTGTCAAGAATTTGTTTGAATTGTTTGAGAGTACACTGGGTCAAGTAGAGGCCTTGAATTGGCCAAGGGATAGTCATAATGCATATTTTTTCACTCTTGTATACGAATACATTTCCAACATTATCACGAATTATGCTCGTGTGCTAACTGCTGATGTCATTGATGAATTCACTACAATGACGGGTCTGCCTGGTGCCACGCCATCATATGTGAAAATCAATAATTTATACGCTGTGTTGCAGAAGATGGATTCCATCTTTAGAGATGACGTGTTGCACAGTTTCTCTGACATAATCAGAAATCAAGAGATTCTCCATTCTAAAGTGCCTAATTTGAAGGATCCAATCAATGAAATCATAAACCTTTACAGAGGTAGATTGGTGTCTGTTAATATTATGAGAGCAGAGAATGTGGAGAATAAGGAAACCGGTCAACCATTGAGTTCATTTGTCAGGTTAACTGGTGCCATTGAGGATAGAACAAGAACTATTCTGCAAGAATCTTACCCTGAATGGAACGAAGAATTTGAAACAGTGCTAGAACATGGTCAATCGGATGTGCTGCAATTGAGAATTTTCACAGAGATCAATGCTAACGAATCCAGAATTGTCGAATCATTTGATTTCCAACTAGGGTTTGATCCAAAGAAGGATGGTATCGTTCAACAGATACCATTAAAGAGCCATGGAATCAACTTGTACATTACATATAAATTTGAAACAATCCGTAATGATCCAATCTTTTACAATGGTAAAGTCAGAACAACATTGATCACTGCCACACAAAGAATCATCAAATTGTTGGGTACAGGTTGCTCAGAATTGATCAGAGAGACGCTGACTAGACAGAATATCAAACAAGCGTTCAAAGCTAATCCTGAATTTGAAAAGATTGTGGATTTCCAAGGTGGTAAAAATGATCCAAGAAAAGTCACCGATGCTAGCATCGTGAAATTGTCGTCGACTATCATCGATGCTATTAATGTCTTGAGTTTGAACCTTGAACCTGCTGCCATCGATGAATTTCTGCTGTATGTTTGGTCTGTGATTTTAACTACTGGTACAAATACAGTGTTACCCCCATTGGCTATTGTCAATTCTGCCGAGATGAAACAAAAGCGTCAACAACTCAGGGAACAGCAAGCACAGGCGATGTCAGGACAGAACTCTAATAATTTGCTGGAGAAGATCTCATCTCAAGTTAAGTCATTAGGATTGGATGACGGAGATGACAGTGCCAACGGTGGCACTATTGGTGCATTCTCTGTGCCAATGACAGAGAATGAAATGGAGAGAATGGTTAGTTGGATGTACAAATTGTTTGTTGTTGTGTGTGATACACTAGATGAATCATTGCACTACAAACTTTTAACAATTGGGTTGAGCAGACTCATTGACATGCAATCGTTGTACTATTACACATACGAGGAATTGAAGATTGAATACGATAATGCCGTCAATGAATGTAAAACTATCATGCTAGCTGAATTGAACCAGCCTAAGGAGGTTAGCTTTTTGTCCAGATCGAAATCTGTGATGCGTCAAGGTACGATACGGAACAGAAAGAAGGAAACCGAAGCTGAAACAGCTAACTTTGAACAGGAGACTTGGTTTATGGTGAGAGAATTAATATTAAGAGTGATGCTAGCCAAGGAAGGTGATAAGTCAATCGAATACGTGGTGAGTAAAGTTGACCAGTTTGAACAATTGACTGAAGAGATGAAGCGGAAGATGATTGCACAAAGAATCATCAACAGAAATTAAACGCGCCTGTTTTGGTAAAAGTTATTTGAATTTATCTTTCATAATGTGTAAGTATTGCTTTTTTATTTAATGATGTTTTAATAATTTGTAACTTTAGAATAATTCAATTCATTTGATATATTCATAAACTATATTGGTGACATTTAATACGTTTGTACGAGGAAAAGGAGGGGGATAATGACATCTGTTGATATTCTTACTCAATTCAATTTCAGGAAAACCGGTACGTTTGAACCAAACAAAAAAAAACTAGATTACATAAACACGCTTGTTTTAAGTCAACTAGCTAGCTAACTAACCAACTAAATAACTATCTATCTATGAATGTTCAGATATTCTAACTAAGATTGATAATGCACAAACAAAGGAATCAATGGATCTGGTTCGAGGTCAGATAACTGAATTGAAAGATTGGCTCATCGATCAGAACCAAGTGAATCCAATACCACCGTATGATTTAAAAAACTACTCCAAACAAATTGATTTGTTGGTGTTTACATTTGATGATAAGAAAAGTAAATTCAAGGAGAGAAGGTTCAAATTCAAGTACCGTCCTGACATTGTTAAAGAACGGGTTGTTGATACATCAAAGGAAACCACATCGGATAGAGATGACACCATCAATGAATACATTAAACCTACATTTGAAAACATCCATAACAAAAAGTTAACAATTGGTGGTGATCAACAGGGCTGCAATATCTACTTGAAGAACGTCAGTGAAAGTGTGGTTGTCGTTCCGGAACTATTAAATGTCAACTCCATTACTTTAGAGGCATGTACAAAGTGTGTGTTTTTGGTGTATTCAAAGACATTTATCTTCATCAATGGGTTACAAACTAGTTGTGTCATTGGTAATTGCCAACAATTACGTGTCCATGATTTCATTGATGGTTTCATAGGTATCAAGATTCTTAACAAATTAAATCGGTTGATCATTGAGCATTGTAACCATTTAAAAGTTGTCAAATACAACAATTTACAGATAGATGATTTCGATTTACCTAACCAATTTGAGAAGAATCCACATTATGACTTTGTCAAACCCACTGATTGTTCCATTGACCAAATAATAGAAATAATCAACCATGAAGTTGATGGTGATATTGTTGACACCGTTGTGGAGGAAGTCTTATTGAATCTTATCTGACCTATGTCTGGATTTAATCATTCCTCTTTCTTTTTTCCTACGCATTTAATAATCATACATATACCTTAATTTATAATATTCAACAGTATATATCCATTAATTCTGTACTTGTTTCTGTATTGTAGACAAAGACTCCCAATGTTCATTCTAGGACCGTAAATACAAAAGAGAATCAAATGTGCTCGTTTTTTTTTCACTTTTGTCTTTTTTTTTTTTTGAAAACAGGGGTTATGAACTAGAACTCATGGTTGTTCTTTCAACTACATTACGAGCAGCAGTTTTCTAATCAAAGTCCATACTATATCATTATGATTCCAGTGATACAAGTATCTGAAAATACGGATGTTCAGTCCAGTTCCACCAAACAGACGCCCGCATCGAGCAAGTCTACCAACACCAACAACAACAACACAACTACAAAGAACACCCACAATAACAAACCACCCAGAAAGGCAGTTGCATTTTTAGAACCAGAGAGAACATCAAAACCGTTGGCACCAACATTTTTAGCTCCTCGTATGTCGGTGACACCAGCATCATCAAGAAGGAAAGTGTCATTGAAACCAGGTCACTCTGCCATGGATTGGGAATCTGCGAAATCGACTACTGATTTAAGGAAAATAGATCCATCGATGTTCCCATTACAAGTTACCAAAGAAGAGTTGAAGAAGCACAAGTCAGTGGATGACTGTTGGATTGCACTTGGTAAGAAGGTGTACAATATAACCGATTACCTCCATTACCATCCTGGGGGTTCGGACATTTTGCTAAAGTACTCCGGGATCGATGCCACCGGTGGGTTCAACAAGTACCATAGATGGGTTAACTATGAGAGAATATTAGATGCATGCTTTATTGGGTTTTTAACTAGATAAGTTCTTTCATTTTTTGTTTCCTTTTGTCCTTTATTTTCATAGCTTTACTATTACTTTACTTAATATTTATTTATTTACTTTATTTGGTTTTTATCAAAAACCGTGATATAAAGATATTCCATTAGAATGCGTAAAAAAGAATAAATGAAGGGATTAAATATACATATTGGGAGGATAATACAAATAAAGGAAATAGGAAAAGGAAAAAGGAAAAGGAAAAGGAAAAGGAAAAGGAAAAATGTGTGGTTCTAACCAACTCTAGAGACTGCCAATAACACAATTGGCGATGTGAAGTCTTGAAACTCTAAACAAATCTCAGCAATATCTTCAATTAGTTCAAAAGTCTCGTCATCAATTTCATCATCCATGTAGTGATACAGATGATCAACATATCCCTCGTAGTATCTCTTGAATGCTTCATAGAAAGGTCTCTTTTGGAGCAATGACAGCTCGTTCCAGGATCTACTATTAGGAGCAGAGAAGTTCTTATACAATTCAGATGGGTGAACTGCCACGTTTCTAAACTCAGTGCTATGGTCCATATCTCTCATCTTTGTGTAGTACAAACTGATCACTCTGTCTCTGACAGATCTGTTAACCTTAGCCGGTGACGTGTGGAACAATTTCTTCTTGTCAGCATTTGCGAACTTGATACTCTCAGCAGCCTTTTCAATTGTGTGATCGTACAATTCCAAATCACCAGCAGAGATGTGTCTTAACCTTTGGTTAGACTTCTTCTTCTTAGGAAGATGTCTCTTCTTACCAAGTTTAACATTGAATGGTGTTTGGGTGTCTTCCACATTTTGCTGATAAAGCTCTCTGTATTCAGTTAATCTCCGCCAATAAGACTTTGGCTTCGGCACACCACCTGCCATTTTTTCAAACTTGTCAACTTTATCAGGGAAATTAAACAGTTCTTCATTGTGATTTGAACTGTCTTCATCATGTAGATGTTGAACAATGGATGTTCTTGGAGACGAGTAAAGCAACTTTCTAGGGGTAGAAGTGGCAGTACTATCATAATCGCTGTAATCAGCAGAGATTTTTTGAGGAGTCAATTTCAGACTGTTTTGTGACAATTTACTAGTATTAAAATTGTCGTCTTGCCCAGTTGGCACCTCAGAGTCAAATATGAATTTGAATGACTCATCGCCATCTTCAAAATGTTGACCCTTGATCACTGTGTTGTTGGCATCACTATCATCGTCCCCGTCATACTCTTCCATTGACGTGACTGCAGTTTCTATAGAGTTATCAGCCAATTGACGTTGGTCATAGCCTTCTGGACAGTCAGTGTTACAATTTTCAGAAGTACCTTCAGAGTATTCTGTAGTAGCTGTAATGGTGTTTGGATGAGTTATCTTGTCATTGGATGGACCAGGGGCATCTGCATGCATGTCTCCACTGGATTCTATCATGGAACGGCCTAATAGGTACATGGCTGTCGTGGTGGCTAGTGCTTTGATAGCCAGTTCCTTTTCAGTTAACTCTTCATCACTATTATCGGAATGATCACTGGTTTCATCATTGTGTTCATCATCATGATTGTCATTGTTCTGTTCATTATTGTAGTTGCTGTTGCTGTTGTCATTATCATTAATATCATGATCATCATTAGAACTAGCCCTATTATCCGTCGAGGAAATAACAAATGGATTATCCAGTTTATTCTGTGTGTATGGAATGTTCATGTTCATATTGATGTTCTTCCCCACTGGATCATCATGGTCATCAACGTTAATGGTGTTATTTGTATTGGAGCTGTCATTAGTGTCGTTATTGCTATCATTACTGTGTAGCGTGTCATCGCTGTCAGGTAGCGATGTTGTCTTTTGTAGGAGGTCATCAGGAAGGATTCTCATTGACGTGCTGGAATGTTTCAGTTTCAGTTGACTCACCTCGTTGTTGAATATTCTATCTTCTTCAGCGGTGAAGTTAATGTTCAAATGCACCAGTCCATCTTCGATGTTCACATCAGAATCTGAATCGGACAATCCATCGAATGAAATGGAACCTATGGTATCATCATTGTACAATTCACCTGGATTAGTGGTCCAACAACTTCGTCTTCGTCTCTCCTCATCATCAAGGTCTTTCCATTCTCTTGTGACAATGGTCCAATACAATGTGAAAGAGTGTCTTGTGTTGGGGAATTGATTGAATATTCTATCCTTTGAGAAGATACAATAGTCACCAAATTCTGTGATACCCGTGGAGTTGTCTAATATGAATTCAGTGTCGTATTGGGTTTGTAAATCTGTCTTAAAGGAATCGACAATCTTCATGTATGAGTCATTGGGGATCAAGGCACCGATTTTATTACAGTGCCTCACAAATTTGTTGATGTAGATTTTATCTTCACGAGGTATAATCAGATGAGACCCATACCATTCCTCAGAGTATTGAACGGATGATGCATCTTGTCTCAGCGTTATCCGTGATGCCATTCTCTTCAATCGTCCCTTGGCCTTTGGATGTTTTTGATGGTTTCTGATTATTCTCTTGAGCATCTTGATTAGTCTCTGTGCAGGTTCATGAGTGATTGATGTAGGTAATTCCAGCGATTCCCATGCGTCATTTAACACTGTGCGCAGTTCTTCGTAACTTGTTGGCTCACAGGAACTGTCATTGTCGACTCTTCTGAAATTGAATGGTTCAGATATACTCATTGATTTGATGCTGTCTCTTTTGAACAAGGAACTGACCATCCCACGCACTGGCAATGGGATAAAGGATAATCTATCATTGTTATTGTTATTATTGGTGGTGGAGGTATTTGATTCATTATCAGATGCTCGTATTGTTTGTGGCTGTGTAGACTTTGAAGTTGAAGTTGTTGTTGTGTTATTCAATTTAGACGATGATGATACCGATGTAGTAGATGTGTTGAATGATTGATTGACTGTTGCATTATGTTGTTGTTGCTCTATAGACGCCAAGTAAGAAGTGGATAATGGATATGGATTAGGAAGACAATTTCTTGTGATACTTTGACCAGACATCGACGACGCCAATGAACAAAGTGACAATGGCCTCGATGAATTTTGAAATGCAGGTCCTATTTTATTGCAAGATAACCGTCTGGACATCAATGTACCAAGCTCACCTCTTAGATAATCTCCCTGTAGGTTTAAACTAGTCAAATAATTTAAATAGTTATCATCCAGTATGAACTCTATAGATTGCACTTTCCCCAGTATCCAAAGGACACAAAAGTAACCCATTGTGAAGGGGTCTACACATTTATATACTATTCCATCAACTATTAGAATCATATTTGCAATATAGTATATACGTGTTTGTGGATGGTGTGAAGGCAATCAACTTGACAAGGATTATAGACGTGTGTATCAATTGATGTTAAGTGAAATGAAATGTGACGGGTAATATCAGCTTGTTAGATATTTATGTAAAGTACAATGTCTATGTTTTTGTTCGTGAATTGAATTAAATTCAATTCAATTGCGATGTATTGTACAGTGTTATGATACCTTATATTATCTTTTGTTGTATTCCGTTTGTTTGTTTGTTTGTTTTGGTTTTTTGTTTCGTTGCTGGATTGTCCCTTGTTGACAAATGAGTAAGACAATGCAAAGTTTATTTTTATATTTATTGAAGATGTGTGTTTAGCAAATAGTAATTGATGGAGTCTAAATCTGTAACTGTACAAGAACGAACGAAACAGTGGTCATCAACCAAACCAAAACCAATTTCAAAGATCCAATGACACCTAGATACGTAAAACCCGATTTCCCATTCTTCTATTTTGAGAAAAAACAGTGACACAAATCAATCACACACAACTCTCACTCCCCCCCCCCCAACAAACAAAATAATTTTTTTTTTGTTTTGGTGGTTAGTACCTAATCGAGTAATGAAGTAAACAAATTTAAAATAGGTGGGTTTTAAGGCTGTGTAGGGTACGTTTAGGTTTTACAGCGTGTTACGGTAACGGTATATATGGTTTTGAATGTGTATTGTGTATTGTCAAGATAAACAACAGAAGACAAAACAAAGGATAAAGTGAGTAGAATAAAACGGAAACAGGAAATGGAAAGGGGAAAGGGGAAAAGGGAAACAGGGACAATCAAAAAAAATATCAATTAGATTTTACTACAGCAAGAAGAACCAGTGGTTGCTGTCTTCGAAGACTCTTCGAAATACTCAGACTTGTTGAATGCATTGTTAGATTGAGGAATGTCCAATGCTGGGTTCTTTTCAAAGAATCCGAATGGAACAATGTTGATCTCATGAATTTCAACAGGCATCACTGGGAAATCTTCACATCTTGGAATATGAGTGAACCCTAATGTGGCCCAAACAACAGGATCGGAGTTTCTAACATCTTCATCTCTCTTAGCCCAGACTCCCAAACCAGTGTCCTCTTGAGATTGGTTAGTGAACTCACCAGCAGCGTAAAGCTCATTGTCATGATACTTAGTGACCCACATCTGTTGAGTGGCAAATTGTGCTCTCTTGTTGTTGTACGATTCTGGTCCTGCCATTAACATCTGTCTAGCTGGCATCACAATTTTGTATGCAACAGGTTTCTTAGAGATGGGGTTGATGACGTTCTCATTGATCACCTTATATGATCTGTTGGTGAATGGAGATTGGTCAACGTAACCAGGTTTCTCAACGTATGATCTCTCGGTGACAAATCCAACATTGTATGGGTTCAATTTCGTGTTGGCTGGCATTCTGACAACATCATCGTACACCACAGTGTTTTGGTAACCGTCGACTGCAGGGTCAATTCTGAAGGAAAGCAAATGTTGATGGTATGCAGCCATAACCAATGGACCAACATTAGTACCCCATGGAACTGTGAGATCCTTTTCAATTGGCATAGTGGACAAGATACCAGTGGCTCTGACTTGGATCTTGATCTCACCAGCTTGATCGAACAAGATATTCACAATGTATTCGTAGTTGGCAACAGTGGCGATCGTTTGCACAGCAAACTCTCTCTTTCTTGCAACAACAGCATGGTTAGTTCTGTAATTAACGTGCTTGTACAACAAACCAGCATCTTGTTCATGTAAACACACAGTGTTTGGAATGAACACTGGTTCACCTGCATCATTAGTTCTTCTGTTGTCAAAGTATTTGATAACACCTAAACAATCACAACCTAAACCTAATGAGTTACCATTGGTACCGAACCCACAATCACCCAAGTCGAATGCTTGCTTTCTATGGTATGGACCTCTTGGGTCACCGTATGGCACAGTCATTTCAGACAATGACAATCTGTAAACGATAGATCTCCCCTTGAAATGGATATCGTAAATGGCAAACCCTTCTCTGGCAGTTGGCACCACATAGAATTCCCATCCCTGCCATTCAATCTTCTGTCCAGTGACTTCGAATCCGGCACCTTCTGGTTGTTCCACAATCAATGGCTTCAATGGTCTCAATGATTCTCCGTTTAATTCAGGATGGTATTCCACTAAAGGGAATTCAGTCCATGGTTGTGTTGGAGCGGTCTTTTCATCGATACCAGCAGGTAAGTAATCCATTCTGATGAACTTCTTTGTGAGAATGTTAAACACAGGGGAGAACTTCAATGGCAATGAATAGTGGTTAGATTCAGGGTGGCTAGCATTAGCCAAGTACATGTAACATTGAGCGATCAATTTAGTTTCCTTTTTATCGGTACCATAGATCCATGGATCACACACAACATGAATGTGTGATGGTAACTTCAACTTGGCAATCTCAGCGGCACAAATTGGATGTTTAACTGCTAATTCCTCAATCAATTGCACGTCTTCAGGTAAAAATGGACCTTCCACTTCGTCTGATTGCTTTTGAGCAGTGATCAAATGACCGTAGGTGACATTGACCAAGGCCTTGTAGAAATCTTCTCCAATGTAATAGTAAGCATATGTGATTCTTGGAATGGAAGGTAATGGGGTACCAGTTCTATCGGCTTCTAAGTATCTTAATGCATCTTGCTTTGGTGGGTCAAGTCTGTCTATTTGTACAAAATGTGGCTTGATAGGACCTGAGGTGTTGTCCTTAACGATTTTAGACGTTAAACGCAACTCAGCATCACTGATTGGATCAAAGATATGGACAACCATTGTGGTTTTGTTTGGTGATTTTCTAGTTGTTGTTTTCGGTATGTATATGTTATTGATTCAAAACCAATGTGAAATATATATATATAGATATAGATATATATTACAAAGACGGAAAGGTAAAGGAGGAAAACAATCCAGGGCAGATCAATTACAATTTATACATAATTCGTTTTAGATTAACTTTGTTCGCCAAATCTATCTTCCACACAGATACGAACTAAAATCAAACACCTGTTTGCCAGTGTTTGAAAATTACCATTTCAAATCTAACACCAATATTTCAAATGAATGGCTTATCTCTACAATAAGAGTTTCCTCTTTGAGAAAAGTTTTCGGCGCTGGGTTGTTGATTACTACAACACAGGCACCATTACAATTTTTTCCCTTTCTTTGTTCTCCGGCTTTGTGACTTTGAGTTAAATTAAAAGAGTCATACACCTAATTACTGTGTCACTTTCTCAAATAAACATTTGGTTTGCTTGTATTCACTGATGGTCCGTTCAGACAAATTCCGTATAATTATATGGTTGGCGGGAATGTGTACTACTCCATCACATATATACATGGTATCATTAGTATTAGTAGTAGGTAGATAAGAAAACAACTGGCCGCTCCGCTTATTTCCTAATTGGGTAGGCATAGGCGCTAAGATCTCCACCATGTCTCTCTCTCTCTCTCTCTCTCTCTCTCTCTCTCTCTCTCTCTCTCGCTAACGGTAATTGGTACCTTTATTTTTATATTACTTTCCTTTAATTGATACGATACTGGTTCTATTAAGAATAGTATCTTGAATTAAAACTGTGTATTGGTATATGTCTATATGAATATATTTACATGAATCAAAATAGTCGAAATAAAATGAGCTATAATTTATAATTATAAGTTTGATTTACTACAACATGATGAAGTGGCACTCTTCACATTAGCAGCACTCTTCACATTAGCAGCACTGTCGTCATAGTATTGGGACTTATTGAATCCGTTATTGGATTGTGGGATGTCCAATGCTGGGTTCTTTTCAAAGAATCCGAATGGAACAACATTAATTTCATGCATCTCCACAGGCATCACTGGGAAATCTTCACATCTTGGAATATGAGTGAACCCTAATGTGGCCCAAACAACAGGATCGGAGTTTCTAACATCTTCATCTCTCTTAGCCCAGACTCCCAAACCAGTGTCCTCTTGAGATTGGTTAGTGAACTCACCAGCAGCGTAAAGCTCATTGTCATGATACTTAGTGACCCACATCTGTTGAGTGGCAAATTGTGCTCTCTTGTTGTTGTACGATTCTGGTCCTGCCATTAACATCTGTCTAGCTGGCATCACAATTTTGTATGCAACAGGTTTCTTAGAGATGGGGTTGATGACGTTCTCATTGATCACCTTATATGATCTGTTGGTGAATGGAGATTGGTCAACGTAACCAGGTTTCTCAACGTATGATCTCTCGGTGACAAATCCAACATTGTATGGGTTCAATTTCGTGTTGGCTGGCATTCTGACAACATCATCGTACACCACAGTGTTTTGGTAACCGTCGACTGCAGGGTCAATTCTGAAGGAAAGCAAATGTTGATGGTATGCAGCCATAACCAATGGACCAACATTAGTACCCCATGGAACTGTGAGATCCTTTTCAATTGGCATAGTGGACAAGATACCAGTGGCTCTGACTTGGATCTTGATCTCACCAGCTTGATCAAACAAAATGTTAACGACATATTCATAGTTAGCAACAGTGGCGATCGTTTGCACAGCAAATTCTCTTCTTCTTGCGACAACGGCATGGTTAGTTCTGTAATTAACGTGCTTGTACAACAAACCAGCGTCTTGTTCATGTAAACACACAGTGTTTGGAATGAACACCGGTTCACCGTTTCTATTGGTTCTTCTGTTATCGAAATACTTGATAACACCTAAACAATCACAACCTAATGCCAAGGAGTTACCATTGGTACCGAATCCACAGTCACCTAAATCAAACGCTTGCTTTCTGTGGAATGGTGCTCTTGGGTCACCGTATGGCACAGTCATTTCAGACAATGACAATCTATAGATGATAGATCTCCCCTTGAAATGAATATCATAAATGGCAAAACCTTCTCTGACATTTGGAATCACATAGAATTCCTATCCTTGCCATTCAATCTTATGACCTTTAATATCAAACCCTGGACCCTCTGGTTGTTCCACAATTAATGGCTTCAATGGTCTCAATGATTCACCGTTCAATTCAGGATGGTATTCCACTAATGGGAATTCAGTCCATGGTTGAGTTGGTGCTGTTGTTTCATCAATACCTGCAGGTAAGTAATCCATTCTCACAAATTTTCTCGAGAGACCTTCAAACACAGGGGAGAACTTCAATGGCAATGAATAGTGGTTAGATTCTGGATGGTTAGCATTGGCCAAGTACATATAACATTGAATCAATAATCTGTCTTCCTTTGAATCAACACCATTCATCCATGGATCACAAACAACATGGATGTGAGATGGTAACTTCAATTTGGCAATCTCCTCAACACACTTAGGATGGGTTGTCGCTAATGTTTCGATTTCAGCAATGTCATCAGCTAACAAAGGACCCTGAACACCCTTTGGTAACTTTTGGACAGTGATGACATGGCCATTGGTGACGTTCACCAAGGCCTTGTGTAAGATGTCATTCAAGTAATAAAATGCATGAGTAATTCTTGGGATTCTTGGTAATGGTGAGCCGTTTCTTTCAGCTTCCAAATATTTAAGCATCTCCTTCTTTGGTGGATCATCCCTGTCAATTTGAAGAAAATGTGGTGAGTATGCACCTGTTGTTTTGTCCTTGACTAGCTTAGAAGTCAATCTGAGTTCTGCATCAGAGATTAGATCGAAAGGATGTGAAGCGACCATATTATTTTTCTTAATGTTTTAGATAAGTTTTGATGCTTTTACTATGAAAGAACTGTATAACCCACTCTTCTCATTCCCTTTATTGAAACAAAACTAATGTCGGGGAAGTCAATCGGTTTTTATACACACTAAACATTATCCGACAGAATTTTCCTCGAGCGCTAAGGCACATGCTAAGACCTTCCTAATTTGGAAATCAGCCCCTATCAGCTGAGTGAAGGCTATTGGGTGAGCACCTTCAGAGTCAATCAATATTTAAATCAACAATTAACAACATTTATTGATTGAATCTGCAAAAAAACAAACAACTGAAACCTGTATTAATGACTTTACTGGCTAGAGATGTTTTGGGTAGTGGGTTACCCAATTCTCTTTCAATGGAGACAAAAGGGTGTGTTAGACAACTACTGGGTATCAATAATTCAATACCTTACTTATGAAGGATAGTCATATTCAAAGAGCTTCACCAAGAGCCACGATTTTCAATATCAAAAGAAGCAAGAAAATGATAAGTGCAAATACGTGATGTCAGGGGTGATGCTAACACAAACATTGACCCTCAGATTAGAAGGACAGCTTAGGCTATCGCCATTGGATGGCGTAGTGAATCCGCTGGTGTTGTTGGTAGAAAAGGGTTAACCAGTTTGGGTAGTGGACTTAATGTCAATAAAACAGGAGGTAGAGGTACATCTACTGTATTGCTCTTGATTTATCGTAGTATTACTGTAGAGAACGCTTGTAGAGAACGCTCTTACGAAAAATAATTGACAATAATAAGAAATGCATTAGAAAAAGACATATAGAAAAACGAAAAGTTGAAAACGAAAACGAAAAAGAAAAGCACTCTAATAAGGTAAAAGAGAAAGAGAAAGAGAAAGAAAAAGAGAAAGAAAAAGAATCTAATAAAGATAAATCATAAAAACGGTAAAAAAATAGATAAAAGAGATAAAAAGAAAGGAGAAAGAGAGAGAGAGAGAAAAGAAAATCTAATAAAGCGTAAATCGTAATGTAAAAGTAAAAGGAAAAAGAGAAAGAAAGAAAAAGAATCTAATAAAGGTAAATCATAAAGTAAAGAGTAAATATAATAGTAAACGTAAAAGTAAAAGTGCAACCTTTTCAACAAGCACCAAATGAAATGATATTAACCATTCAAATTACATCTCCAGGTTTGTTCATTAATCATGTCTTCAACGGTAATTGTTGAAATAGAACGTTGAAATTTTTCTTCATCACAAGACTTTGAAAGACTCTTGAAGAAGTCTCTAACATCAGAGTTGGATGCAAGAGAAGCACCGAACGACAACTTGACAATGTACTTGTTGGAGTTTTCAGCCTTTCTGGACCAGGTCGTGCCAA